>UZAF01016263.1:24152-38951 GCA_900617895.1 Haemonchus placei | reverse complement strand
AATAAATAAATAAATATATATATATATATATCGTGACCGGTCGACGCGGTCGCTTCGCGCCCAAGCCTTCGAGGGCTTAGACGCTATCGCAGCCTTTGAAGGCTTGGGCGCGACGCGACCGCGTCGACTGGCCCCGATCTGCTCGGGACCGTCCTCGCGCTCGTTCGCCGGCTCGCTCGCCGGCCGGCCGGCAGACTATGAAAACAGCATAAAGGGCCTCATCCCCCATAGTTGGCTGGATAAGTGTCTTCGTTATTGCTCGGCCATATCAATTTTTTCGAAAGCTTGACGACTCGAGTAGGACGTTTGCGATCAAGAAAACGAGGTTTACTCTCAGCTCTAACAATCTTCCTTGCCTACATCGAACTACTAAGAGAGGAGCTGGAAAAATTCGAAGACATCGTTGGTGATTTCACACTATGATTAACCCGAGAAGGAATGAGCAGGTGAAAGACTGTCTGAGTTGATCATGTTGACCCTACCAACCCTGATAATTCGCAGCCTTCCATTCGTTATGGACTCTGTGGTCACCTGGTAGACAGTATAATGAAATAGACCACATCATCTCTAAAAAAATCTGCAATCTGTTTGCAGTTCCAGCACCCTGTTGTTTCGAAGTGCTGCCACGCCAGGGTGCTGGAACTGCAAACAATCACCAACATTCAGAAAAAGCATCCGCAGAACCCTCCAAAGCTTCGCTATTCACGCCAAGACTGTGATGACTTGATTTCGTGCTGACGGAACAGTTACTAAATGTCGAAAGACGAAGAAGAAATTTATTCACGACTCCACTCGTATCCTGCGTGCACCATCTTAGACACGACAAATATGCCGTCCCTTTTGAGTTTCCTGCCGGAGTTGGTCATGCCATCACGTTGATCAAGAATTGTACTGCCCCCATTGCTGATGGAATTTAGCAAGACTGTGCTCATGTATAAAAAGAGTGATACAGACGATGTCGGCAATTGCTTCAAATTGGATGCTATCTGCAATCTATGAACTATAAAAATAAACTATAAACTTAAACAAGAGTCATCTTCGATAGGACTGGTAGGCAGACGACTTGATGAAGGACCTTGCGAGCAAGCATGAGAAGGAAGCTCCTGGCGCGGCATTTAGAGGCACAGTTCATGATAGCTATGAGGTACCACTTTGAAGTTGAAAAGCCGTGAAGATCAGTGCATAGGTAATGAAGAAAGTGAAGAAATTGGCAGAATTCTTCGACTATACGGCCTCTTGTAAGTGCTGGAAATGAGGGTTGTACGAGTTCTTGCGATTGCGTGAACAGCTAATAGAATTAGGCGGAATTCGCTCAAAACTGTTTTCCCATGGGTCACGGCTAGACATTCAAATTCCTTTATGGATGTCCCTTGTGAGTAGTGCAACCTCTAGAAAGCTGTAAGAGGTCATCCCCCACGAAAGTGGCATACAGTTCATGCAACCATTGAGCGCTTAGTCTCGAATCTAGGCTGTTTTCTGACCTAATAGCGCAGCAAATAGCATGGTTAGATGCCACAGTTTCATTCTGAGGGAGTATTTCAAGAAACAGGATCGCGCTCACCTTTTCGACACTGTGGTCCTTTCTGCTCTGGCATACGCCTCAGGGACTTGAACTCTACAGAGAGCAGAATGAGCATGTTGTTAATGTCATCCAACGCGCTTGGCAAAGGACGATGCTGGTTGTTACGCTAGTTTTGAGGAGAATCTGGAGTTTCGAGCTCGTTCAATGAATGGAGTTCAGGGACGCCGTTGACTACGACAAGAAATGACAGATCAATCAGGCCAGATACCTTGTGCAAAATTGTGATGACCGTTCGACCAGATATTGGCTGCATCCCTTAGAACACCGAACAAACACCAGGACGGCCGCCAGCGTTGTGACCGGATTTCATCACGGGAGCTTTGAAGGTAAGGAATGCTATGCTTTGTGAACACCGAGAGAATCCGCTGGACTACGTAGCTGGCGGCAGAAGTGAATGGAAACGTGACTAGAGACTGCTCCACAAAAAAGATAATCAACTTGACGGATAGGTTATATGGGTGAATGCATCAAATAATCCTTCATTGAATGCTAGCAAAATCGAGAGGTCTCTCACCGCATTTTCTATACATCAAGAAAGAAAACTTTCAGGTTGTGTGATGGCTATGCGCCGGTTCGTTTCAAATGGTAGCAAAGTCTTCTCTGTGGTTGCTGTGTTTCAGTCAGCTGATCTGATTAGGAATAAGAGATACATAAGAACGAATAGACGCCATAATTCAATAAAGGCTGTCAGGAAGAGAAAAAGGTCAAGACAAGAGATTGGAGAAAGGGTCTTTGGCAACAAAAATCTAAACCTCTTAACCTTAATCAAGCCAGTCATTCTTCTTATAAATTACGTACAGCAATAAAGCTGTCAGATCCCCATCGCTGCTCCGCGCGAGCTAACTTACTCGTGATTTCAAAACTACCCTCCACTCAACATTCACACCGTTATTCATTCGAATCTGGCAACTCGTTCACAGACGATTACATCTCGACTTCCTCTTATCAAAGTCGAGACTAATCGCATTGTGACGCTTGATCATCGGAATGAAAGCGGCTGCTGTTTAGACCACAATCTTTCTAAACTATGGTGAGTTTCCCCCTTGAAATTCTTTCTACAGCGATCCTCTTGTATAAATACTTAGGGAATATACAGAAGTACCTAATGTTTGCACTTTATCTCCTCCTATGCCGGGCACTAGGAGCAGATGTAGATGGTTAGTCGCCGTTTGGCATTGATACTGAGTTACTTGAAATCACGATTATTATCAATGCTTACAGATGCCCAAAAAATCCTACCGGAGGAGCAGGTGTTGAGCGGTGAACCTTTAGTGGACTATCTCAGAAAAAATCAAGACCTCTTCAAAGTAATCGTTTTTTCATTGAAAAATCCCTGCAGGATCTGGCGCTCGAAAGTCTCCGGCCAAGCACTTGCTCGTTCATAACTTTTAGTAGAGCAAATTTCGCGAAGTTTTGATGTGCATAACTGAAGCACATTTCACTATTTGACTACGAAGCAGCAATGTCCACTTAACTAAAGGAAAGTACTTGTTGCGGTATTAGACTTCGCTGAAAGCAAGGTTGACGATGTCTGCAATTAATCGCACCTTATGTGCGTTTTTCTCCTTCACTGTGTTCGGCATTAGTGCTCGTATACTTTAGACATGGCAAGTAGAAAATAAATCTCAGAAGGATCAATATCAGTATTTCCAAGTGATTATGAGTTTAAGCTTTTTGGGATCTGGAACACAATTAGGTTGCAGGTTTACAGTGACAATATTCGCAATACTCCCATGCTATAAATAACGAAATTTCGCGTGATCAAATCCAGTACGAAAGGGGTTACGACAGAAAAATACGACTCGAAAAGCATTTGGCCGAAGACTTTTGAGCGCTATTGTACAATCAACACAATTTCAGAAAATTTGCTTCAGGTGAGAATGTCTCCAACACCTGGTTTCAAGCAAAAGTTGATGGATATGAAATTTAGAAGTCGAAAAATAAGTCCAATTGTCATTGACGACAACGACAGCGGCGATGACATTCCTGAGGAGTATGTTACGGTTTTTGGCGCCGATACAAAGACATCCTAGGATTAGATAGAAATTAAGGGTACAAACTATGTTAACATCTTAGCTTTCGTTCGCGAAGAGTCGGCTACGGTGTGGAAAGGGCTTCGAAAACAGGTCAACATTATACTTGACAGCCCTTTCGTTGTCGTAGGCAAACCATAGACCAGCAACACCATGAGTGAAAAAGATGGGGGTGTTTCTTGTTGTGTGGTTACCTACGTATGCTCATCTTTACAGGTGTAATCGGACTTGGCTGGTGTGAACTTCCCGTGCCACCTAACAATAGAAGACTATCATTGGATGCATGTTCTGTATCAGTTGTCGTTAATTATCAGTTTGCTCGAGTGGGTACCACTAACAACTCCGCTCGTCTCAGCCGCAAGTCATAGTAGTTCCTGATCGTCTTCGCTCAAGAGTCGCGAGGCATACCACTCTTTTTCTCAAGAAAATAGACTGGTATATTACGGCCACTCTGAAGAGTCTACGTCGGCCGAACCAGTTTTCGAGTCCTAATTACGTCCTGTCCAGGCCGTCTTTTGGCCCGACAACGACTCTTAAACTATAGTTTAGGTGCCACAGATTTATTTTGGCGGGGAATCTCAGAAATAATTTTGATTGTGAAGCTAAGCTTTTGAGGTGTCCTGTAACAGTGTCGATGCGGTCGAATGTACTGATCTGCCTCTAAAACCTGCATGCTGTCATGGCTTTCCTTCTTCTATAATAATACTCTAACAATTCTATCAAGGAGGGCTTGTGTGAAAAATTATAGATTACCGACAGCATGCGGAATGGGCGGTGGTTGCCAACGGTGACTAGATCTCCCTTGTTATACTGCAGCACAGTCCTATTAGTTTTCAACGACGTGTCCCACTTTCAGTTTCTACTTTCCTTCCCACAGGAACCGCTTAAAGTATCCAGCCAGTGTTTGGTGAGAGGCTCTTAAAATTTTCAAATTTCCTTCGCCGACTGATGCCTACCGAATTTTGGAAAGAAGACTCGAAGGAACACCCTGAGGGTTCAAGACAACCATGCTGCCTACGATGGTAAGTAGCCAGATAGACGAAAATGTCAAAAAGATAGATGATCTCTCGACAGTCCTCCGAGATGCAGGAACCGTTCCATATGGATGAGAAGGAAAGTTATCTAAGTCTCGTAAGTTGCGAGGCTTAGGCAGACACTGCAGAAACTTTTTCCAATAACAACCACAACTGCTGAATTTCTCCCTTTCGAATTTTCCTTCCTGTATCGCTTCTTTGTTAGAACATTCATTGTTGATTGCCTGCAATTCCTCGCCGGAGTATCAGATTGAGTGTTTTCGGTGGAAATCTTCGAAACCCGGTAGCTTCCTCCATGGACGTTGTCGATAACGGAATCTTCCCACAATTTCGCAAGGAAAGCGCAGTGGCCTCAATTGATGACGGTCGTAGGGTTTCCTCCCTTGAAGTTCGTAGCTCTCTTCCCACCCATCGAGCAGAGCGGAATCCTGCGAGGATGGCAAGATAATCCGATCCTGTGACCCCGATCCTCGAAACAACAGCGACGTCCGCGAGGCAAGATTTGTTTCTGAAGATAATATGGTTTATTTCAATATACTGTCTACAAGATGACTGCTAGGTCTATCGCAAATGTGAGTGGTTCTGGAAATGGAATGATCAGAGATGGTATCAGTCGACATGATATCATGATAACCAGCCCAGTGATTCCAGTGCCAGAACCAATCACATTTGCGATGGACTTAGCAATCTTTCATCTGCTCGTTTCATTCCGCTTCGTGAGTTTCGACATAGCTGTTTAGCGATTCTTCTCGAGCCAATCTTGGTGTTTAGTCACTGGAAGAGAGTATGGCTTTCTTCTTTGGACTTCTTCTGGTGCATATGAAACGATTTAAGCTCTTCTCTTTTTTGTGCACAGTTCACGATAATTTCGAGCACTCCTTTTTTGTCGAAGACAAAAAAAAAAACAGAATCAAAAGTTAGAGATACTTTATCGGTATTGAATAGTGCGCGAAAATTGTGAGAATATAAGGCTCTTTAAAAGTAGGGAAAAAGAGGTTGGACGCGATCACAGTGCCGGATATAATATGAAGGAGATATTCGGACGAGATTTCAGTTGTGGCGATTGCACAAGTCGCCGACTGAATCAAACAAAAATTGTCCAGAACTGCCTTTCACTGTAGCTGTTAGTCACTACAAGTTGCATGAAAGGGTTCCTCCTACATTTGTTCTCTTGTGATCGGTGCAGCATCTGCATTGCCGGTGAAGTTAATTCAAGGATACACTTGGAACAACCTTATAGCCTTTATAATGCCCTATCTCGACCGCCTCAGGAGGAGAGCTCATAAGACATTTTTATCGTAAACTGTGCACTCGATAGTTGATGTTGTTGCGCATGCAACGAATATTGCTAGGCTCAAGAACAATTCTACTCTTGAGCGAGTGACCGATCAGAGGTGTCAACCTTTCGTGCGATCGATGTTAATGGCGAGTACGTGTTAACGGGGCATCATTCAATTTGATCTGCTGTCGATCTTGTCAAGCAAGAGTTTTCTCTCGTCTTGAAAACGGCGTGCAGCTGAAAATGCCTTATCGTCACGGCCAGTCTGATGACCTCGTTCTTTGTCTTCCTGACACGCTTCGTCAAGTCTCCAATAATACCAAAAAAGGATACCACAACGGCGATTTGTAGTTTGTAATTTGTATACACGAGCGTGTACCAATGATAAAGTACAGATCGCCGTTGTGGTCAGTCTCTTCTGAGTCGCGCTGCTACAGCCTTGAGATTGCAGCAGCCGAGCTCTCAGTCCTACCCAATGTTGCCGTACAAAGGGCAATTTTCTGAGTGAGACCATTATATCAGGTGTGCGCATTAATTCCCATCGAAAATTAGCTGTGTATGCTTGTAGGAAGCCTCAGCTGTGAAGGCAATTGCACACTGTTAAATGGGTATTGGTTATATAAATTACTGCAAAAAGATTGGTTTTCTACCTGGCCACGTTGCTTTCAAGCTGATTACACCTGGATTGTGATAAGTCGCCTTTCTTCTTTCGCTACTTGATTTCGAGAAAACTGCCAACAAATGCCATCAAGTGATTCCCGAAACTCACGGAGGACAAACTCTCTCTCTCAAAAAAAAAGAACGCTGAGGATGGTTTCAAAGATTCACGAATGATGAATTCGGTTCAAAAGACAGGGAACAACAGGGCCTCGAAGTCGACGAAAGCCGTACTGGATGCGCACTTTACCGTCTGCTGGGACAAGTACGTCCAATCTTGCTGTTAGCCAGACCTCAATCCAATGAATTTCTCTCTATGAGAGTTTCTAGATAGGACTCGCAGGACGCTCCCGCCCGCTTCGTGCTCTGAAGTTGACCCTTCAGAAGGCGTGGAATGCTATCGACGTTAATTACTTGCGGCGAACTATCGAATCAACTATGAAACGTCTAGAGGCGTGGCTAGAAGCAAAATGATGTAGTTTTGAACAAATCCTGTCCTAAATAATCAGGTGGCTCTACTTTAGTCCTAAATGAAGTTGATTTGTTCACCTACCATTATCGTTGAATTCGGCTTATAAGCTTGGCATCCTGCACTTTTCAGCCAGCCTGTATTCTGGCATATGTTTATCCACGAGTAGCTTGCTAGCCTTTGATGTGGGGTCGGTTGATTCAGGGTAACTGGCCAGGTTATTTCAGATTGGTCAAGAGGTTTATTTGTTGAAAGCGACCACCTCTTCAGTACTTTCCAGTCACAAGTAAAAAAGCAGACCTTCAGCTGAATCGATGTGCAGGATACCAACCGCATCCGCACACTCTCCATGGACGCATGCATATGTACACATACAAGGGCATTTCTCAATCCCATACACAAAAAAAAGAAAGCCGTGAATCCACTTGTATCTCCGGGCATGTGACGGTAATTTTTACCCAGCGATTCGTTACCCTATAAGCCTTCTGTGATCGTTCTAACTAGTCTCGTTGCTAACCGGCTAAGAGTCCTTGAGTGAGAGTAAATTCTGGAAGGATTTGGGGTAGTTGCATGTATCCATGAATTTGAGCTCAAAGATGAAATCGTTGGGAAACTCCTTAGAGGGAAAGGTGTGATAGGCATCACCTATGCTGATTATCGGAAAATGAAAGGCATACTCTTGTTCTATCATTCCACAGCAACACCAGCAGTGAGTAAGGGTTTACAGCTACGATCCCCGAACCATTTGGAAGAACTGTTCTTCGTTCTTCATCATCAGCGATCAAGCAAATTGTGGTGAGCGGAATTTACCTGAATTTCAGGATCTAATTTGTGTATGGTCTATTAGTGAGGCACATATTTAGCCTCGGGTTGGGCAGTCTCGACCGCAGCTGCTATTTCGGATCGCATCTGCCTTGCTACCAAGGGAAAGGAGCAGGTATGTACCCCTAAACCTATTGCTTGCAACATCTCTCTAAAGAGGGAATTTCAGGTTTATATTTCCGCAGCTGACATTTTGTCGTGCTGTGGAAGGGCTTGCAGTGATGGGTGCGGTCTTAAACTTAACTAGGATATCCCACTACGAGGAATAGACCTCATTCCTAAAAAAAACTGATTCTTAGTTCAGATGTGAAGGGGGCGATCATGTTAGCGCCTGGGAATTTTTCGAATCTGAAGGTGTAGTGTCTGGAGGACCTTACCTCGGCAAGGTACAGTACAAGCTCTGGATGTGATTTTTGAAGATATTGTAGCAGTTCGCTGATAGGGCTGTTGCCGTCCTTACCCTTTTCATCCATGTGGACATCATGGGAACGACACCTACTACGGAGAGTGTCCAGAAACGGCGGTCACTCCGAAATGCACAAGGAAATGCCAACCTGGCTTCAGGAAAATATACAGAACGGACAAGCAACACGGTAGGCGTAGAAACTTTGTAACCGTTTTCAAAGCAAGTTTAGAGGTTAACATTGAACCAGGGCTGAAAAACCCTCAATGAAATCTGAACGAGAAACTGTGAAAGTACTTGTTTACCAAGTACGTCAGCAACATTTTAAGGGATCAAAAGCAAAAATGTGTGAAGAAGAAAGCCATATCTGGTTCCTTAATAGTGGCACGACCCTGCAGAGTGCGCGGATAGGTCCACAATACATGCTACGCAAAAGGGAAAATAGACACAATCCCTTCAGTGCTCGATTTTGGGCGCGATTTGCTCTCACTCACGGTCATTCATTCTTTTCAACTGATTCCTGTCAAACTACAGTTACCGCAGAACTCTCCCTAATGGGCACAGTTCAGTGCAGGACGGAATTTGAAATGAGTTCACCTTCAAATGAATATGCTGGACACGAACATAGCATATTATCTGTGGCTTTCATATTCATAGCAAGAATGTTGTTTGGAATTATTTTATTTATTGATCCTTTTATAATTATCAGAAATATTGTTTGAAACTGAAGCATATTAAAATGTTAGGTGTGTCTGGTGGAACTTACACGTTACCGAATTCGATGAAAGCTATCCAAAGAGATATCATGAGGAGAGGTTCAGTGACTGCCACCTTTGATGTTTATGAGGACTTTTCGCACTATCAATCAGGAATCTACAAGGTAAGACTTTTCGATCATATTGAAACGTCATTTTGAATTGTACAAACAACAACAATCGAAGGGCATCAGCTGACAATGAAAAACCCTTGCAGCGTATTTGAGTTTGAACACCTCCGAATATCGCTTACACTTACTTATAGCATACCGCTGGTAGCGAACAAGGCCGCCACGCCGTCAAAATAATAGGATGGGGGAAAGAAAATGGTACGGACTACTGGATTATCGCGAACTCGTGGCATGACGACTGGGGAGAAAACGGTGGGTGTCAAACAAACTACAATTTGAAACAAATAAATTCGTAAGCTGTAATTCAATTGATCACCACATTCGTTATTTGCGAGCTTAACGGGACGATTTTCCGTGATTTTGGAATTTTAGATGTAGATTAAATAAAGAGCGTAGGCTACAAATAGATGTAAGCTTGTGTTGTAGATTAAGGACATTTTACAGGATTCTTCCGCATGATTCGAGGCATCAACGACTGTTACATTGAAGATGAAGTAGCCGGTGGAATCGTCGATGTTGACATTCTCTAAGATCATACAAAGCGGAATAAAGTTTAGCAAAAAGGAAATAACTATCCCATATGCGAAAGAGCCCTCAATGAGATTCTATCCAATGGGCGAACCTTGTTGAGAGAGGCTGCAAGAAAATATAAAGAGCGTGACGGCTTATAAATGAAGGAATTTGATTTTGTCGACCGATTGAGTGCTCGCATTTTCAGACAGGTTCCATACTTACCGGGCAAGTTGAATTGTTCACCACGCTGCACATGATCACATTCCGGATAAAGGGGAAGGAGTCTGTGTGACTACAAAAAAGCAATATCGATTGATGTTCCAATAATTAACAAGTGGGTGACTGTAAGTGGATTCGTTACTGTTCTATTATTTCCTACTCCCCATTTACCCTTGTTTCGATAAGTCAGAGCTTTTTCGGAGTTGTAATTCCTAAAGAAATTGATTTCATAAGATAAATTAGATGATCCCCCGATCTTTTTTTTACTGAGGATTCTCTCTCACTGAAGGATCTCTACGGTTGGTGACGAAGCTTTGTGGCGCAATCAAAGGTTGTGGATAGGGAACAAATCGCTTACCGAAAGTCACCGGTATTTGCTCTAAGACGCAGGTAGGTTCAGGGATGGTCCCCTTTCTCTTATGTGCTAGGTCGATCTATACCTTCCGTACCATCCCAGGTGTAAAAATTCATACATGCATGGAGGTACAAGTGCGGATGGTATTCTGTACATAGGCTCAGCTGAAAGCTCGCATTGGAATGACACGAAATTAATCTGGGAGGCGGTTCTGAGCCGTCCCTGAGAACTAAGATCTATGTTCATTCTAGCTTTACTTGGCCATCTACCCAGAGTCTACCGAAAAGCCTCAAAGCCGGCAAGCTAATGGTGGGTGCCCGTACGTAGAAAATAAAAATATAAGTGTGTAGCCTCATCTTTATCTGAGGGAGCCTCTAATATGGCAGCGTTGGGTAGGACCGCATGGGAAAAGCTGCTCAAATTCAAGGGCCATATCTGGTTGCCCAAAAAGGGAATAACTAAGACGGTGATCCGTACTTTTAATGGTCAGACGCTTGTATTGGAAGCAGGTATCGAAGATCTGATAATGCAAGCTAGGAAGATCAAGTACGAAGTCATCCGACTGACCGACACGAGAAGACACCGCCCGTTGCACGCCATTCTTGAGACTGGAGAAGAACGGTCCGGTGGATCATGCGACATAGAGACGTCAGCTGTGTAAGTGTCCTCGTCAGTACACAGTCTGCCATTAACATCAATTTGTTCGAAAGCTTGAACACTCGAATTGGACGTACGCGACCAAGAAGTTATGGCTGTGGTTCTAACAAGATGAAGAGCTGGAGCTGATTCATATTGACACGGAAAAGCTCTTTAGAGAAGACTACACTTTCTTCAAAGTCATCGTCGGTGTTCCCGAGATTATCCCCTGATGAATGGCTGAAGTGCTAAATATCGCGGAAATGAGTAGGGGGATAACTGAATGAGTTAATCATATCGATCAGCACCATCCGTAGCAATTCGCATTTGCAACAGCCCTCACATTTGTGATGGACTTGGTGGCCACGTGGTAGACATTCTATGATGAAATAGATCTCGTCATCTTCTGTCGAAGGTTCTGCCTGACTGACGTCGCTGTTGTTTCGAAGTTCTGCACAAGATCGGAGCATCGTCTTCTCCGCGATGGATTCTGAACTTGAATGTGGTGAGAGAGAACTGCACAATTCCGATAACGAAGCTCCAAGATTATATCGGGTGGGGTCAGCTCATTTCTCTTGCGAGTTGATGGGAAGATTCCGTTACCGACAATTCCGATAAGGAATATAATGGGCTCGTCGAGCATCTTCACTTCAAGGGTCACTCAACTCATCGAAGAGTTCCTCCATGGAACGCCCAAACATGCGCATGTGCGGCATCGGTAGGTATGTTGAAATCTGGGAAAAGAAATGTTCCGTCGAGAAAGGTAACGGATCAAGAAAAGTCATTGGTTCATCAATTCAGACCACACCAGTTCCACAGCAGTATTTTATCAATCGAATCGAGCTTTGCAGACGGATTATTTCTTTTCAATAAAACTTCTTTGTGTTAGACATAAATCGTCGAGAAGAACATTAGTTCGCATAATTGTCCATCCGTCTACAGACGAATATAATTTTGCTCGAGAGAGAGGTATTATCACCTCCTCTAAGCTCCCATATAGCAAAATCCTCCTCTACTGTTTACCACCCATGTATATACGGCACTACTGCGGTAGCTATGTACTCATTCGATCAAGATGAAAACACTACATACACATCTAATAACGGATATCGTGGATGAGCCCAGGAAATAGCTGCTCGCTCAATATGTTTCCGAGTTTGAAGAAATGGCTAACCAAAACTTGAGTGAAAATGAAAACCATGAAAAAGCAAATTGAGATTCTCTCATTTGCTCGCACTCTATACCCACAGTTGATATTTTTTACCTTTCCGAACAGGAAAAGTATTGTTGGTATAAAGTAAATAACTGCACCCTGGCAACCGAATAACTTATTCACTAGTGAAAACACTTCAAGACTAATCTATTACAGTACCACTGGTTTTTTGCCGGAACCTTCCCAATTATGTTGATGTAAGTGTCATAGAAAGGCAAAACATGGAGGAGCATGCTTAATTTGGAACTTACCTCGTGCCCCATTGCAAAGTTTGGCAAGCTTCGAAGCGAAAACCATTGTGCCTAAGGATGTTTTTCATCTCGAACTACACATCGTCCCTACAAAAAGCCAGACCATCCCAAAAGAACGGGTTAGTCAGCTAAACCAATTCCATAAGTGATTGAATAGAACTTGCAGGCCCATATTTGAGTGAAATGATATTCATAATGAACGAGAGATATGAACCGGGAATAGGTTCAAATGAGCATGTGTCGGAAGGAGAAAAAATAAGTAAACTAAAGCCACTGAAGCAATTTTTGGTGCATACATTTCTGAAGAAAGGCACGTAATCAATCCAAGATAGGCGTTTGGATATTTGACGACATCAACGGAAGTGTATCAGCCATATTAGTCTTCCATACAGGTTAAGAAAAGATGGAACTAACATACATCTGTTGCCCATAAGTAGAAATACTCACCATGGCTAATTCTTGGTATTCTGGGGACTTCAAACCTCAATACGGCCAGTTAAACCGAGACTGTTCTCCTATGGATAGAGCCGTCCAAAGGACCTGCAATACAGTAGGTAGCAAGCTCACATGTAAAAGAAGGATTAAAGATTTCTTCTGGTCCGAAATGAAGAACACTAGCGAGCTATTCCCTTATAATCAGAATGGCATCAATCAAAGCGAGTCATACACTGCCTAGAAAACAGTTTTCATGAGACTGACATCACGTCCTCATCAATACGTTCCTGGCGAAGGAGCCGGCTTTGAACAATGTTAGGCGAAATTTCTGCATCCCACGACCTTCAGAGGGTTTTAAGGTTCACCAAATCCTCCACAACTTTTCAACAAAACATGTGCTTCCTTCAAGGTCACAAGCCCTTCATTCCAAATCGACGAAAAATTATAGTCTGCACATATGCCTAGCATCCGGATCTGTTCATCTCGAAACTGTACAGGCCTCCTGTCCTTCAGCTCATTTCTTGAGCTGCTCCTTTCGTCTTGTGTTCCGAAGGGGTAACTAGGCCAGCACGTCATCGACTCCACTTATGGAGCTAAATATCTAACAGAAGCGTCGACGGAGTTTGAGGAGGAGAATTCCCACAACAGATTGGTTTTTTGGGTTCACCCTCCACAAAATACCACCCTGACATAGTCTCACAATATTTAATCCTCCGAATCCTTCCTCAAAAGCAAAATAGGATAACTTTTAAAATGTTGTCAGACAGGACATGGGTAGAGATGGAAGGATAGAAAAGTAGAACTGACGAGAAAATATGCATCGGATCAAAAATCAACAAGCATCGGAAAGAAAAGAAAAAGTCAAGCGAAGGCGGTTGGTGACGAGCTGATCAATATGCCAAAGATGCGGAGTGGGTGACGTAATGATCACTATGTATGTCAAAGTTGCTGGGGCCAAAAGTGCTTGTGGTTACTGCGCTACTGGTACTTCTCTTCTCTCAATGTAACGTTCGGGATGGGATACTATGCTGTCCCAGCAAAATGCTTAATCATACACCTAGTGGTTAGGCCATGTATCACCGTGTGGATCAATGTGTAACTCCGACGAAGCGGTAGATCGCATACCATCAAACCTCTACTCGATTGAAATAATAGAATGCATTTTTCATGATCAACTCACCACCCAATTTCGGCACTGATTTGAACACTCTTCTCCTCCACTTTNTTTCTTCGCCTTTTTCGATTGCCAGGTTTATATGAGATTTACAAAGTTCTGAAATGGCACTGATTACTATTTTGCAACAGAGGTTGCTCCTAAGTTTTTCCCAAAGATATATTCTGATGAGAACATCTCACATTGACACAGCTACGAAAAACTCGAAACGGGAAAAAATAGGAAAACTTAGGTTGGAAAGGAAAACAGCATCAATCAGATGATATCTAAGCATTCATCCGTAGCCGGGACGTAAGGGCATTAACACGCTTCCCACCCTTTTGATGGAACTGCTTAATTTGAAACACAAATACACAAAATTGGAACCTCTCAAGTCGCAGAAAGAAATTTTCACTTCTACCAAAAGCCGAACATAGGGGAATAAACCCCCTCTCAAAGCTAATGAAGCCGAGTCCGAATTTTCATGTACAACAGACACAGGATAAAACTATCGCCTACTAATTGTTCAAAGACCGCTTTGAAGTTGTAAAGAATCTGATGTCTGTATGTATAAGCGCAAAAGTACTCAACAGAGTAATCACTTCCAATTCAATTCAGTAGAATTTTGTGATTTTTGAATGCTCTACAGCTTTTCAGCATATCCTTCTGGCACTCGTCTTATCATAGCAGGAAGTTGTTAGTTTCCAAGATATACATAAACAATGCCTATATTTCCACAGTTGTACAGAACAAAAGTAAGTTATTCGCTTTAACTTGTTCTTTGAAGGAGGTTCTAGGTTAACAGTAATGTAAAGGCAAGAAAATTTGTTCAGAAGAGCTTGGGGGGGGGGGGGGGGGG
>UZAF01016263.1:0-11836 GCA_900617895.1 Haemonchus placei | reverse complement strand
GGAGAAGCACCATCTTTCGATGTGAGAGTTTTGCATAGTCATTTGGTACGGCCTGTGGAAAAGAAAATCATGGAGGCACGGGAAATATACTGTGTCCGACCGGAGATCAACGCAAAGGAGGAGAGCGTGACCTCCTGAGACCGATTGAATGATAACACTCAGGAGAAGAGCGGTGTCCCATTTTCCTTTCAAGTTCCCACCAATAGGTCCACTTCCCTCTTCCCCAACTTTTCCGGTTGGTTTGATAGGATCCGTTGTGTTCTATGTAGTAACTGATTGTTGACTGATTGTTTGCAACTATGTATTGTAAAGTTAAGGTCTGAAGAAGGCATTATATGTCGAAAGTTAACCAATAAAGTGGAGTATCAAGAGCTTCGAGGTTACACATGAAAAAGAAGCTTTCTGATTGTTGAGATCTCGATTGCAGCGCTTGATGCTCTATTTCGCCTCGTCTGTTTTCAGTAAGTTGGTTCTCCTGTACTCTTAAAGAAATTCCTTGACAGTCATAAGGCACGCTTTGTTGACGAGGACCTTTCCACGTGGTTGGCGCTGGGATCCTGTTTGAGTGCTCTCTTTTTTTCCAAGAGGGATACGGCAAGAGGGTTTAGCCTCGGAATTCGGGCTAGCTGCGAACGACGGAAAAAATTTGCACCGTTAAGCAAGCCTCCTGTTAGATATTCGTAAACTTCTGTGGGATGCTCCTAAAAGACGCCAATCAAAAGCTCCACTGTTAGATCCGCGTAGTTCTGTATCAGAGGGAGTCTTGAAGTGTGCAGGCCTGTGTGTGTCGCGCTTGAATATCCGCTTGTTGAGTCGTATTTTTGTTCGCACTAGACGATGACCCGAGCAGGTGTCAACCGTGGGCAACATTTTTACATCAAGTAGACTCCAGCCTTAGTGACAACATGATCTATTTCCGTATGCGTTCGGCCATTTAAACTCTCCCAAGTCCACTGGTTTGCGAACAGGAGTTCACGGAAAAGGTTCACGCATATAGAAAGTTTAGAAAGAGATCTCCGTTTTCGGTCCTGGCGCCAGAGCCATAAGGTCCGAGCCTCCAATCGTCAATGCAGTTCGTGCGCAGAGGGAAGACGACAAGACGCGGGTTGACAATGTTTTGCGAGTCCATTAGGAGGGCGATTGTCGAATTGATCATGAATCCAACCCCAACAACATTGCCGTCTGCTTTGGGTCCGATGATGAGCAGTACGTTGCGGTCTGTTTTTCAAATGATTTTCGTTTTGCCTTTCGTCCCCTTTAGTGCGATAACATCATACTTAAGCAGCAATTAGTGCGGCAGTGCGGCAATTAGACGAACAGACGTAAAGGCAGTCTGTGCGTAGCGACTTCGAGAGATTTTCAAGCTTCCGGTTCCGATGACGTCCTGATTTCCATGCGAGATTAGATGACCACTCACTGGTGGAGGCTCCTCCCGACGCCGTAGGGGAGCATACCAGATGTTCGCAGGACTTTAGCTGTTTGAACGATTTGCCTGGCTCGGTTGCTCCTTTGTCAGGGATACAAAAAAGCCGCCCATACGACAGGCAACGTGTACTGCGTGACCATTTGTACAATTAGCCACCATTTGCTATGGTGTCACCCTATCACCGCGATGAGGTGGTACATGATAGGGATCTTTTCGAATGAGACATGTTATTTGTCAATTGTATTTATCAACAGACTTATACCCTCTAAATGGTTAGATACATATCGTGGACATATACGTCAAGCACAGAAGGGAGCGAGCGAAAAAGAAACTTTGAACGAGAGACGCTGTAAATGTCTATACTCCACGCTCGTGGACCTTTAAACACACTCCACGAGGACGATCACTGCTGATCGACCGGATAGAGTAGACTCGAAGATCGACGATAGTTGAATGTAAGCTCATCGAAAAAATTCGAGACCATAGGAGACCATAGACCATTCGAGACCATGCCTTACGTTCATTAATTCAAGTAAGGCATCTGACACCGCTAATTCAGTACTTGAAGCCTCGGGCAACAAGTATTTTCTTAGTCATTGTATAGGGATATTCTATATTAACTATTATTAATATTAATATTAACTCTACAACAGCACCACAACCAGGATTCCGCCATTCTACAAGACAGCCATTGTCAACTTGAATAGAGGGGTCCGAGTGAGCATACCATCCAGGAAGACGGGCGCTTCTTATATCTTCAACGCTTAGCGGACGACATCGTATTTACATGCAATAAAGAACATCGAGTAGGCGGAACGAATTCTGGCTGAATTTGACATCGTGTGGGAAGGACGGCGCACGATTGAATCTAACAATGACGATTTTTCAAAAGCGTTGGTACCTGGTAGTACTTTTGTGCTGAACGAATCGAATATCTCTTATTGTTTGTTTGTATCGAATCTTTCTCATTGACGTAAATAAGAAGTCAATCTAGCTCCGAGATAAGAAGGATCGCTTGGCTCGGCAGCCTTCGAAAACATTGAAAGAGTAAAGAGGAAGACACAGAGCACCCTGCTACAAACTGATTTTTTTGAACCTGCGAACCTTCCCGCCTTTACTCGTAGACTTGCCTGTTACATAGTCAGGATGAGAATGCAACCAGCGTCATACGACGTTCTGAGGGAAAGAGGATGCTCGCAGCTCCCTGACACTCACAAGTCCAGAATGCAATGGTCCATTCCGGTTTTCGTCAAAGAATTTGAATCAAGAGCATTATGGCCTATGTTAAGGAATCGCGGATAAGGGAGTAAGTTACTCCAAACAAACGTCTATAATTCAGCCTAAGTCCTGCGCGCATCAGATATGCTCCCCTACGGCGTCATGGTAAGCTGATGAAGGGAAAAATCAAGACGTCATCGGAACCGGATCCCTGAAAACCTCTCCAAATCGTGACACAACAACTGCCTTGTTGCTGTTCGTTTAACTGCCGCACTATAGCATCGTAACCCAGTCTTCGTAGACTCCTGCCGAGTGGGTGGATGGGTAAACATGATGTTATTGCATTGCGAGAGATGAGAGGCAGAACGGAAGCTATTCGACAACTATGACAGCCACAACTAGCAGGTCATCGGACCAGAAAACTCGCATAAAATCATGAGTCCGCGTCTCGTCGTTCTCCGTCTACGCTTGAAGGACTGGCTGCAATTTCTATCATCAATGTGTGCGCATCCACCCTCGCAGCGGCAGAGGAAGAACGAGAAAAGTTCTACAGACATTTGGAGAGGGCGATTGAAACACAACTATAAATGTGTCGTTGGCGACTTCAAGGCCGTCGTGGGCACGATCTGCGATGGAGATTGAGGCTTCAACATCATGGCCGAAGCAGCGGAAACGAAGTTCTTTTATACGTTCTATGTGCGTGCCATGTTTTTTATGGAAATAAGACGTTCGAAGAGCCAAATAAGCGACGATGGACATGGGAGAGCCCAAATGGCTGAACGAATTCGGAAATCTCTCTCTGACTAATTGACGCTGTAGTGTTTTCGGTGCATCCATGTTGCGTTCTTTTGATAAATGCTTGTAACATCGCCTAGTATGCGCAAAAATACCACATAACAGGTGGATATTCAGGCGTCGCACGCACAGGCCCGCACACATCAGGACTACCTCCTTTCATAAAGAGATGCTATAGTCTACCATCAAAGCTCACGATTGGCGTCTTCCAGAGATTCCCTCAGAATACCACGAATACCTAGCAAAATGCATGCCTAAAGCAGACATCTCGTTCACAGCCACCTCAAGTCCCGATATTAAATGCATTGAAGTGTATGAAGCGAATGAAGCGCTGCAAATGAGACCTAAGGAGAGACCAGGTTATCACGTCGGCTCTCACAAAAAAGGAACTAAGCATACGAAGGTCCAAAAATTCCGTAGAATCGTTCGAGCCTTTCGCCGAACTCTTTCGTTCCTCCACCTTTGAGCCTGAATGCCCGATGCTCCATGTTGAAGAGCTTCCTGCTATCCTAGAATCGAAGTGGCAGATACGATAAGAAGCATGAGGAAAGGAGCAGCTCCAGACCTGGACAGTATCCCTGCGGATTGCTCCATTCTAGAAGTACCGCTCTTCACACTTCTGTTATGGAGCACTTTGACCATAACTTCGAATTAAGGAGGAGTTCAGACCAAAGGACCGTCACTCTATTCAACAAAGTTCGTCGGGCAAACATCTCCAACCACAGTCCCATCAGTTTTTTTTCAATGGTATATACAGTAGAGCTTGAAAGTATTCGGCTGAGTAGTGACTTTTTCTCGGTGGAGCAAATCGCATGAAGTTTTGATATGTTTAAGAGAGACATATTTCACAGTACCCTACACTATTTAAGTGCAAAGCAGCAATGTCCACATAACTGAGGGAAAGGCGATTATAGACTATGCTGAAAGCAAGTTTGTGACATCTGCGGTTATTCGTACCTTATGTGCGTTTTTCTCCTCCAGTGTGGTTGACATTAGCGCTCGTAAACTTTGGGTATGGCAAAAAGGGAAGGCATCCTAGGAGCGCCAATGTGTGTATTTCCACTTGGTTTTGATTACAAGCTCTCTGGAATATTTGGAACATGATCAGAGTGAGGGTTAATAGTAGTAAATATTCACACTGCACCCATGCTACACCTATTGAAATTTTGCATGATTAGATCCAGTAGGAAAGGAGTTGCGACTGAAATTACGACTTAAGAAGCATTTGGCCGAATACTTTTGAGCGCTACTGTAGGTCGGTCGTTCACGCAAATTCTGCTCAATCGCATGGAAGGCACTTCGGACGAGTACGGGCCCGTGGCGCTGATCGGATTCAGGAAAAACGTTTACTGGGACACGCCGAGAGTATGACCTTTCTCAAACCCTTTTTCCTCAGGAACACAAGAAGGCATTCAACTCTATGCACGTCAACGCTGTTCTAAATGCGCTTCTGCGAGCAGGAATCGCCTCCGCCTGTGTCCAGCTGCTCGAGCAGTTCTTCTAAACACATCAACAACCAACCAACCTGTAGAACCCGGTTTAGGAAGAAAGGATATTCCTCTCAATAGTGGGAACGACCGATTCTCTCCTTTGCCGATGATGGCCTCTTGATATCTAGCAGCACTGCCGAAATGGAAGGGGATGTCAACGAGCTCAATGCGGCTAGCTTGCTGATAGGCTCAAAGACAAAGGTGTCCAAAACACAGTTGGTGCTGAACAAGTATTGCGATATGGGAACAATCAAACTAGAGGGAAAAGCTCTACAAAGAGTTTAATCCTTAGTGTATCTGGTGGAAATAGGACATAACATGATGATCTGTTACTGAGTTGTTTTCTTTAACTCTTCACGAGGTTTGTATACAAGCTTCATTAGGCTGGCGTTTCAGCGGAGTCGCCTTCTTCAGAGCCTAGAAAGATCATAACAATTCATGACTATCCGATCAAACGTCTCCACTGCCACACTGAAGTTCGAGACCTCCAGGGCACGCAGGTAATTAAAGGAGAACCACTCACCGTAGCTTTGTGGATTTTTTGAAACCAACCAGCAATCGATGATAATAATCGACCAGTCTCAGCTGGGGTAGGTCTTCATTCAGAGTTTCTGTGGGAAGGCCAACTTTATATAAGGCCGCAGCTCCCGCGTGATTGCGAGGCATTCTTCCCTACGATTCATTTTTGGATCGGTGACTTGTATCCACAATGCCTCGAGGGTTTTGCGCGCGGATAATTGCGATTCCTGTGCCACGACCTCCACGGTGACTTCAAAAACGCCTCCGTTGTGTTTTACATTCGATGACTCCCTAAGGCAGTGGACTCGTTCAATCGCTTCATACCATCTATGTGCTCCTTAACTCTCACGTGGAGTGGTCTTGCCGTTTTTCCAATATACTCATCCCCACAATCACGGCAAGTAATTTTGTAGACCACCCCAGACATGTTACAATCACCTTCCCTTGCAGCTGTACAAACCACACAGTTTGAGGTTGTACACAGGCGATCGTACATCCTGTTTCGAACCAGGCGCTTCTTCAGATTGAGGGGTGGTACGATAACAATAACGAGTCCACTGCCTTAGGGAGTCATCGAATACAAAAGCATAACGGAGCCGTTTTTGAAGTCTCCCCTCGAGGCATTTTGGATGCAAGTTACCGATCCAAAAGTGAACCGTAGGGAACGCGGGAGCTGCGGCCTTATATAAAGTTGGCCTTCCCATAGAAACTCTGAATGAAGACCTACCCCAACTGAGACTGGTCGATTATTATCATCGAATGCTGGTTTGTTTCAAAGAGTCCACAAAGCTACGGTGAGTGGTTCTCCTTTAATCACCTGCGTGCCCTGGGGGTCTCAAATTTCAGTGTGGCCGTGGAGACGTTTGTTCGAATAGTCATGAATTGTTATGATCTTTNGAAACGTCAGCCTAATAAAGCTTGTATACAAACCTCGTGAAGAGTTAAATAAAACAACTCAGTAACAGAACAATTATGCCGAGATTCATAGAAAGCCGTACGTGGAAGTTGCAACACGATGAAGGTTTTGCTTCAAAACTAAATCTCAGAAAACGTGCTGCACGGGCAGCTTTTGGTTCAATTCGTGAAATGACAGACCAGGTCAGTGATCCCAACCTCAAGACATTGATATTCAACGCCTCAACATTGCCAACAATGTGTTGTGTGAATGAAACATGGCCTGACAACGAACAATCGCTAAGAATATAGGAACTTCTCATCACGCAATAAAAAAGGTTTTCTAAAGATCAGCCGACGTCAGCAGTCTCAAGCTGTTCAGAACTGGAGGAGAAATCGTTTTCGAAAGATTCGCTTAAATCATGGCACATTAAAAGTGGGTCAGTCATTTAAACATTTCGTCAAAAAGATGAAAGATTGAGTCTCCAAGCTGTGTGTATGTGTGTATGTGTGTATGTGTGTATGAGTGTATGTGTGTATGTGTGTATGTGTGTATGTGTGTACCAGTCGGGCCACCCGGTCAACGCCGGGCTTCCCTCATTCTTATGGGTCCGTCCGGCTACGCCGGGCGCTCCTCCTTCCTGTAAGAAAATTGCTATGCTGAAATAACACTTCGGAATCTCGTTTTTCTTTGAAAGCTCGACACCCTCAGTATTAGCTTCGAATTGGATGCGATTTTTTTCCGTAAGCCATCCTCGCTGTGTCCGAACAGAACATCGTATAACATCAGAAAATGCGATTATTCAGAGAAAAAAATATTCAGAGACTTCATCACGGCTGAGTCTACTACGTAAGCTACCATCAATGTTCCCAGCCAACTCCTTGTGCCTTCAAGTTTCATCGATCTGGGTCCGATCGAACGGTATTTACTCACGCCCCGCCTTTTGGGGCGGAGTTTAGTCCTGCAACCTATCATCAGTGTACCTATCCTGCCTCCTGTATTCGTACCAAGTCGCTCTAGGTTCATTTTGACTTTATTCTGCAAGCCCCCTCCCCCTATGGGCGAAGTCCGGTCCTTCCACCTACCATAAGTGTACTCATCCTGCCGCCCGTACTCCTACCAAATATGAGCGCTATAGGTCCACGAGAACAAAAGTTAAGCATTGTTGCTCAAACTCCGCCCATTGTGGGCGGAGTCTGGTTCTGCAGCTCACCATAAGTTTCTTATCATGCCGCCTGTACTCCTACCAAATTTGAACGCTTTAGGTCCACGGGGACAGGAGTAATGAATTTTCCAGGCAGACCCACACACATACACACATACACACAAACACACCAACAGACACACTTAGCCGATTATATATGTGTGTATGTGTGTATGTGCANTGTGTGTGCGTGTATGTGTGTGTATGTGTGCATGTGTGTATGTGTCAGGGCGGGACAGAGAGAAGCGTACCGGTGGGGTCCCGCCAAAGAGGAAATGCCCGTAAGATCAAATACCGAGGAGTCGAGGGGGGTCAAGAGTACTGATCAGTAGTGATCAGGAGGTAGGAGGCTAGAAGGAGTAAACATGCCTGGGGAGAGAAAAGGCGCGGGAAAGACCGTATAAAGGGGTAACCTGGAGAGGGAGAGGTCGTCTTGTGTTCTCCTCCTTCGACCGCCGCCAGTACCCTCACGGAGTTGGCTCCGTGCCCGTAGAACTTCGGTGAGACATCGGGGCGAACCTTTGTGGTTCGCGAACGAGGTAATTAGAGGAAGGCCTCAGTGGCCGGTTCGTCTTTGGTGGGACCCCCCTGCATTCTCTCTGCCCTGACTCTCGGAGGATCTTTGGTTGTACTGTCTTTTTGATTTTGGTTTTTTCGCATCAGTATTGTATTTGTGTTCGGAGTTTTTTTCGCTTTTGTTCATAAACTAGTTATTTCTCGTGTTGTACCACAGTCGAAACAAATCACCCGTTCAGTGTAGTCCCTAGTAGGGACCCTTACATATGTATGTATATGTGTGTATGTGTGTATGTGTGTAAGTAAGAGAATTTGGACTAGGTCGCAATTTGAGAACCCTTACAAAACTGTCGGATGCACTTTCTTTAAAATCGTATACGTGTCGAACCAACCTTGAGCCTCAATTTTCATTGCACCCCTTATTAGTAATCCACAGACCATCTCAATACATGTTCGTACCATCGCAGACACTGCTCCCTCAACTTTAAGTAGCTAGGAGCTGCTCGCGTGACCGCTCTGACGTCTATGTGTGTATGTGTGTATGTGTGTAAGTAAGAAAATTTGGAGTAGGTGGCAATTTGAGAACCCTTACAAAACTGTTGGATGCACTTTCTTTGATATCGTATAGGTGTCGAACCAACCTTGAGCCTCAATTTCCATTGCATCCCTTATTAGTAATCCTTTGACCATCTCAATAAATGCCCGTACCATGGCAGACACTGCTCCTTCATCTTCAAGTGAGTAGGGGCTGTTCGCGTGACCGCTCTGACGTCTCCGTTTTGATCCGCCCAATCGCATCCTATCGCTTGTTTATCTGAGCAGCCGCTTCTCAGGAGTGAAGTTGTCTGTCATGATTCCTACCTACTCGATAACATTCGCTGCTGGAGAGCATCGTGAGCCCCACTATTGTTCGGCACACCATTTCCCTAATACTCTAGAGCACGGACGTTCGCGGAATGTACTCCGGACTTCCTCCACACATCCATGCCGTTTTCTTCGTGCCTTTATGGCACGGTCCACACTGCCACAAGAGACCAGGTCAATCGGAAGTTTTTGTGCCTTCTTCGGAGCTGAGGAACTCGATTTTTTTCACGTCGAGCCTTGAGCCTTACTCTGCCAGCAACTGCCACTTCTGCAGCTTGTAGCGTCTATTTGCGAAGTGTGCTTATGACCGTTGTGAACTTAACATACATTTCCTTGAAGAGGGAGATCAGCCGTTTAGGATCGTCACCTTCTTTGTGCGCTATCTAGAGAACTTGTCGCAGTAGGTAGTGGGAAGCCTCTTCTAGATCAAAGAAGGTCACAGGTAGCACGTTCTACGCTTTTCTCAATATTTCTCCATCATTTGCCTAATTATCGAATGACAGTATTTGTAGATTTTTCTGGCATGAAACCGAACTGTTTCTGTGATATTGTGACAAGTTTCCTATATTTCAGGTCGATTGAGCATTCGCACAGCTTCATGGTATGCGCAGTCAGCCTGATTACACGTTAGTTAGAACCATGCTTTGCATACCAATGCTGCTTTATGATTGGGACGACAAAACTGCTCCTCTGCTTGTCTAGTGTACTTCCTTCAGTGGTCACAGTGTTGAAGAATCTACTACCACCTAATTCACTTAATCCACAGGGTCACGTGCGCTTTCGATGCCTCTGATAGTACAACATAAGGACCAACTGCCTCCCCAACTTTATTATTCCTTATTGCTCGACTTACCTCATCTTCTGCCCAGAGTGCAATAATGTCAGCCGTCGCCTCTACCTAGTGCAATCCTTACAGTGTAATTCTATTCTTCGTTCAGAGCATTTGAGGGACTCTAATACTAGATAGTCACACCATTTCTTCTGGTGTTTTCTACATTGTGTAGGAGCTTGACATTTTCCGCGATTTCTTTGTTTTTTTTTNTTTTTTTTTCGAGTGCTTCTCCCGAAAGCATAGGAGTTGAGTGTTCTGTTCGTTGTTAGATTGAATATCTCTCAGAGTCTAAAGTAGGGGACCTACGTCGGAATTTCGAACTAACTTCTCTAGCCGAGGTCGTTCACTACAAGTATCTCTCTTATAACTGTCGTATCCACAGAACTCGGGAGGGGAATCCTGTACGCCTTTTGCGAGTGATGTCTTAGCTTTTATAGTGGTTCTCTTAAATTTCTTTGGCATGTTTCTAGGCAGGTTTTCTTTTTCATCGGCTGGCCTGTCAACCTAGGCCAGACGCTGGTATCGACACGATTTTAATGTTTTTTTTATTATTTATTTTTTTATCTACACAATTTTCTTACGAGAAATGGTTCTTGCCTCGGCATCCATCAAACTCTCGCTTTTGGGAGACATGAACACTCAGCTGTCCCTGCGGAAGCAGAGCACAAAATTGGTATTAACAAACACTAAACTAAACGCCATCGAGACCACAGCGGCAGATCAGCTTTCTAACAGTAGATCGAATTCGATATTTTTTGAAAGTATACTCACAAGCTATCTTCAAATTAGTACATGAGAATGGAACCGTAAAAGCTTCCTTTGACTCGTTGTCTTATACCTTTTGGGTTTTGTGGAGAAATTCGAATTCCGAGACATAGGAACTGACGAAAGAGGTATTATTTTGACTTAACCATTTGTTACCCGCCAAAGTGCATGATACGGAATTCTCACAGAGTGGCAAGTTACGGACAATGCTAGGTCTCGAATGAGTCTCGAACCCGAAAACGTGCTACACAGGTTCTCTCATCCCTTACACTACCGAGACGCCGTTTGCCCTCATCTTTTTAACGGCTTCATAGATTATCAGCACTCACTGGTACAACGTGCTTGGGAATGAGGGCAGAGGAAACCAACGGCACGCAGCTCAGAGAGATTGAAACCCAGAAGATGATTATGAGAACGAATATGAGCACAGTATCACCTGTATCACCTGTCGTCCCGTTGATCGTCGATTTCCTCGAGCGGGTACCAGTAAGGTCTCCATTCGTTCCTGTCACGAGCCAGAGTGATCCAATGGAATGAATCATGAACCCCTGAATGAATACGAAGATCAACATGCCTTTCGTTCAGAGCTTTCGTAAAAAATTCTAATCTCGTTGGCGGCCGTCCTGGAGTTCGTTTGATGTCCCGAGGGATCTAGCCAGTAACCGCCCTAGCCCAGCGGTCATCACTATATCGCATAACGTCTCCGGCCCAACTGATCTTCGATTTCTTGGCGTAATCAACGGCATCCCTCATCTTCGTTCGTTGACGGAGCTCAGAACTCCGGATTCCCTACAGCACTTGCGTGTACGGCAAACTCCGAGCATCATATTTTCCAAAGCGCGTAGAGCAACGCTGACAGCATGTTCATCCTGCTTTCGTAGAGTTCAAGTCTCTGAGGCGTACGCCAGAGCGGGAAGGACAGCGGTGTCGAAAAGGTGAACGCGGGGCCGAATGTTCTTTGTTTTTTCAACCATTCCCTCGATATTCCTAAATGCTCCCCACGCGGCGCGTCTCCTTCTGCACAGCTCCGGATCTAGGTCGTTCATCATGTTGACTTCCCGACCCAGATACACATAGCTAGTGCTTTCGGAGATACTTTTTCCGTTTAGCGTGAAGGGAGCATCAGGTACCAATCCGCTCTTCATGATCATCGTCTTCGTTAAGTTCAGCCTCTCACAAGCATTATCAAACTCGGCCAGCATTCGTTCCGCCTGCTCGATATTGGGTGTTATAAGCACGATGTCATCTGCAAACCGGAGATGACGTAAGTAGCGGCCATCGACCTTCACTCGCATGCTTTCCCATTCCATAT
>UZAF01016262.1:79625-91519 GCA_900617895.1 Haemonchus placei | reverse complement strand
AAAGTTTATTGCAGCTATGAAAGCGACAACTTTGATAGGCCGGATATCGGCCCTAATGGGAGTTTCGGTGGCAAAAAACGTGCGATTGAAAGGGTAAGTCTTGCATTTGTGCCCATAGGTGGATAGTTGGGTAGAAAGAAGTTAAATAAAACATATGTCTATAGACAATTCACTATTATTCTCACTCATCAACACCTTAATTTTTCAGATAAGAAATGAGCCGGTGATATTTATTCATGGTAATGGGGACGCAGCACTGCATACCCAAGCTCCACTGGCGACTGGCTGGAGTAGGTGAGAAGAGAGATGTTTTTTACTGATGCTCTATGATAAAGACATATTTTCAGGTCCATTCAATACTTTCTAGAGCAGAACTACACAGAAGGCGAGCTCTACGCTACGACCTGGGGTGATGCATGGGGTACAGGCTCGGTGTTGGACACCTACAGTACCATGCATACTTGCAGTAATCTACTCTTTCTTCGAAGGTAACTCTATGATCCTTCCGCGTGCTTGAAATACGAGTTCGAAACACAAAATTTAACCCTCCTGAGAGAAACTCAAGAGCTAGGTGAATGCCATGGATTAGCGAATCGAATGGGAAAATGTTCAGTTAAAAAGGAAAAGACACAATTTTCTAGGGAATAGTTCTGAACGCCTACCCGACCGCGAAATATCCAGGTGGCAACTGATTCATATATCTTAAGCACTCCCTGAACCCTAAGGCCGCAACTTATAGCCCTCCCACCTTTTCATGGACTTCTAGTCTTCTTTGAGCTATTTCCTGATTTCCGTATTGGTCCTCTTGTATCAAAAATAACTGAGTACAGAGGGTGCCTTCGGTAAAACTCAATTACTAAAAAAGGCGAGTTACAGGTTCATCGAAGCAGTGATACAATACACTGGTGCCAGGAAAGTCGACGTCATTGCACATTCCGTTGGTGTTGTTCTGGCCAGGTACATTTGAGTAGACTCTCGCAGAGAATGCAGATGGAAACAGCTCGCAAGAGTCTTCGGCTCATATTGTAACCCATTACTTTACTACGGGAATACTGGTTTCAGAAAAGCTTTGAAAGGAGGATCACTCATTGGAACTGACGGTAACTGCACACTTGGTCCTCCTCTTACATCCAAGATTGACACTTTCGTTGGAATAGCTGGACCAAACTATGGTTAGTTTTGTTCGAGGGCAATTTCCTCCCAATTTGGTGAGCACAAAGCGGAACAGCTAAGCCATTCCGGTTCTTTGATACAAACCACTGTAAACTAAACTATCTTTTGGAAATTCTCCGTCTATCCTGAACAGTCCCGGATCGATATCAGCTCAGGCCCACCAGGCCTCCCATTCTTCCTGGAACGGTAACTTGGGACCCGACTTGTTTGGGAGGATAGAAGTACTGACTTCTTCATCGGCTGGCCACCGCAAGTCGTTATATCGGTTACAGCCGCATTCAATATGTCGCTACGATCCTGAATGAAAGGCAAATGCAGAACGCATCCCTCAGACGGGATTGATTCACGCTCAAAGACTTTACCTTTTCATCCCGTACAATGAGTAGTAATAGGGAATCCTTTAAGGTTTGTGTGTATGCCAACTAGCGCAGACTGTACCTGCTTGGTGTAATGCTCTCGATGGTCTCTACCCAGGATATACATGCCAGGATCAGGTAAGACCCAAACTATCAGGCCTCACAATTTATTTTGAAAGGTTTCAGTTTCGTTCTTTCTCTAAAATCAAGCTTTTCTGGGTTCAATCCGAAACGATCTCCCTTCTCCACGATTCAAAATATTCCCACCAGAAATATCCATATGTTTCAGCTCCTGTGTGGCTACACTTCGGGTAACTGCAAGCAGGAAAACTACTCAGCGCTGTTGGAGAAACTCAACAATGACCCGGTACGAGAAGCTGAACATGTGTATGCAATGTGGAGCGACGGTAAGCCCTCAGGCTTTTACTACTGGGGCCGAATTTTCCTGAATATGACAAAATCCCTCCATTCACACGGATGTGAACGTAGGCTAACTGGTCTTCAGCTGTGTCGGAGCCAGGTTGGATCGTGGGCGTCACCTATCACAAGTTTTTCGTAAGGAACGAGTTCCAATTTTCCCCTTAAAAAGGCTTATGGTAGGTGAGGTGCTGGGCGTAGTCTGTGAGAAGCACTAACACATAGTTTAATTTCCTCCGAAGTGATCGAACTGAAATTCCTTATATTTCTAATAGTCATCGTGAGTACTATGAGGAGAGCTGAAACTGCCGTCTTGCCTAAGAATTTGAAAGGGAGCCTTGGACTGGTGCCTAAGTTCGTTTCCTCTGCCTAGCATAAAGACTCGGCTTGCTTTGGCACATGCCAGCCATTTTTTGCGACGAATTGGAGTCAAAAGAAATCAGTCCTTATAACCGCTATCAAAGCTTGTTAATTTGTATACCTCAAGCGCCATCTCTTCCACACCCTCTATATACCCATTCTTCCTCTCCCATCCTACTATCCTCATTATTCATTTGTTAAGTCCAGTGATTAAATTTTATGGGGAAAGCACCGAGGATTTTTGAGCACTTACTTTCAAAATGTTCTAATGGCTTTTCAATATGATTTATGACACCCCATTTGCATAAGTCCTCGTCCCACCCAAAAAAATCATGCTTTGGTGTGAACGACTACTGTCTACATTCGACCTATTACGAATGATTAGATAACATCCCATACACATCCTTTCAAACACCTCTAATCAACATTTATCACTTTCTATCGTTCGGTATTCTTCTCTGTGGGTCGGGCCCTGTTACATGATAGAAGAAAATCGAACTGAAACCAAGTCACTTTATTTTGATCCTGACGTAGATGCTTGCCTATCCCGTCCACCTTTCCTACTGCGCTACAGTGCTACAGTTAGGAACACTGTTCTGAACCTTACTGCAGATGGAGGGATGAATCTACAAAAGAAACTCTTTCTAGAAGTTTTTGTCATAGAAATGGATTGCAGTGATGTTGCAATTAAGAGCCAGTTATTACATTGCTTTGAACCTTCCGAAATATCTCAGTGTTAGCTCTAACCATGGAAATTTCAGTGGATGAAGTACTTCTATTCCGTGGAATGACATGGGGCAAGCCAACGTCGAGAATACCCGGCATGAATGGACGATGGGTGTCTGATCGAAATGGTCACGTCGCCATGAAAGACCTCACCGAGTTGCGACAGTTTGAAGCCGTTGTACATCATTCCATTTAAACTTCTCACTTAAATATCTCTCAAATCAATCACAGTGATGATCTGCAATTACTCTTATTTACATTTATTTATCCAGATTTCTATTACTATTTGCAATTTAAATACGTGCCCGTCAATTTAAATGCCGGTAATAAAGCATTAACTAAATGGCTTCAATGTACAGCGACTATACTTATAGAAGAGATCTTGAATTACAACTCTGACAGAGGTTGGATTTACCGTAACCAACAAGTAGTTCCCTAACAATAAGACATAAGCGCCTGTTTTACAGTTACTACTATCAATTATAACTGGCATTCTTTGTCGGTGGGTATTACGACACCAGTATCAGTAAATACTTGATGGTTTGTCCACAAAGCTTCAAAAAAGAAATATCGAACCATCACAGTAGGCGGCCAGGAAAAGCTTTAGTATTCCATTGAGAGAAACCGCTTGGATCGTGGCAGGACCACGATTAGTTTCGAGTGATGTAGTCTACCAGAAAGAACCTACCTGTAACGTCCAACATTCGTGGCGTTATGATGAAATGTCAACTGAGAAGCGATAACGTCAGTAGTCAGGGAAGTCCGAATCCATCATTTCGGGTTTCTGACAACGCTGCCACAAATCGTCTCCATCGCTACCTGAGTCGAGGAGATTTTGGAATACGAAACACTTTGCTCAGTTTAATCTACACGCATTACCAATTTCTATATTCGACCTATTACGAATGAATAGATAACGTCCCATACATTTCTTTCCATGCATCTCTTATCAGCTGTTTACGGTAAACTGGAAGACTTACCCTTTTGAGGTTGTGATCGTGACAGAACGGCGATGGAAATTGGATGTCCTCGCTTTCACGGAAAAGAAAACGTCTTCCCAACAATTTCAAGTGCCTGAATGAAATAGTCAACGACAGTCACTACAGTACTCAATTCTCCATTCAGAAGAGCGGCTGTACGATGATTAGAGCTCCCTCTCCAATCACAAAATAGGTCTAATTGGAATCATTAAATTGATCTCGGATCGAACTTCAATGTAAATAAAAAAGCATGACATCAAGCAATTCACTCCATTGGTTCATTCACCCTGAGTATCAGTAAGTATTGGGAATGATTACGGGCAAGACTGTGGGATTAAAACGGTACTGCAGGTATACGGCAAATTTCAATGAAAAAATACGAAAAATAAAAAGGTGAAAATGGAAAAAATAGGGTAAGGAGCTAGTGTATGGGACGGAGACTTGATAGCGAGAGGTGGTCCACTGCCACCTCCCGCTATCACCTATGCTCCGTCGATCAAATGCAGAATCGATACCCGACGAGGTCAACCAAACCTTCTGAAATTCCGAGCCTAACCGGTACTAGTCCTTACTAAGAGAATGAAAGCACTTACCTGTACATCGGCTATTCCCAATCACTTCATATAGTGCATATAGTGAGAAGGCCTGCTTTTGACCTTTTTAAGGAGTGTTTGTCCAGTTCTCCATCGGATCCCATAACCAGTACGAGTGTTTTACCGGTAGTACAGGTAGTTCATGGCCAGCAGTGGTTTGAAAAGGCTTTATTCGTATAGTTTTGCCCAGTTTCTGATGTTAATTCTGGATTCACCTCATTTAAGCTAGATTCAAGCTAGATTATTGCCCATTAGCATTTTCTCGGATTCAAACAACTTTGAAATCTAGAAAGGGTAAAGGATGGATGATACTTGGGACGAAACTCATTCAATTCATTCCGTCTTGCAAAGAAGATGAGTGTAGGTGTAGAAAGGTACGGTAGGCTTAGGCAAACTTCAAAAACAAACAAAAAAATAAAAAAAGAAAACTGGAAAAAAAAAGATAAAAATAAGGCTACAGTAGCTAAAAGTTTTGTGACCAAGGGGATGCAGGTTTGAACTTCTTTCTCTCTCCTTGCTTTTTTGAGAAAGTCAGACCGGATTTTCGAAACATTCAGAGGAACCATTGGACTTCTAAATCGCTTTTAAATTTTCCTTTGAAATAATTCTCAATAATTTTTTAAATAGACTTAAGCATGTACCCCGTAATTTCAACTTTCCTTCCTGAATGCTAACGTTTCGGGGTTTTTATTTGAAGGTGTATCGTGGCACTGGGAGGTGATCAGTGGTGATTCGTGTTAATGAATGCGGCTGTCCATCGGCAACAGCGATTTATGCTTGTCGTCGGCTATCTGCCTACGAATTATTGCTTTATAATGGTAAGCCGTTAAACTGGTACGAGAGTACTTCAGGGTTTTTTTCGAGGTGTTAATGATTCCATTAGGTGGGGAGCGTTTTACGAGTGTCCAGCAGAGTGAGTTCAATTACGAAGTTACCCATAGCCACCACCTGTTGCAGGTGGTACGAAAAAAACTGAGGAAGCCAGTGTTCGGAGTCATAAAGGAGCACTGAGGTCTCTTGAGATTTTTTTAGCTCAAATAACCTATCACTTCATGACAGCGAGTACGGATGGGTTTTTTTAAGGAATATCATAATACCATATTTCAGGAATATCATATTATCACTTAAATATATCACTATCAATACCAGGAATATTTTTCAAGAATAAAGAAAGTACGAAAGAAAAAATCAGTCATAAGACGCGGATAAAAAGAATATGGATAAGGCATCAAACTCTGATCACTGTCCTTCGATGGTAAGTTCATTTCGAGTGGAACAATGGGAAATGTTTCGGTTTTAAATGGTTCCGCTGTTAGTTGCGCCGTTCACTCGACTTCCATTCAATATCCCAGAGGGGACTGGAGTTCTGGCCAAATCAGTGACTACCGGGACCAGTCGATGAACAGGCCGCTGTTTTTTCCCTGCTAAGCAATAATGGTACCAGTCTCACAAGGTTATGGACAAAACTTCAGTCTTGAACGGGTCTCGAAACCATACTTGTGCTCTCCGGGGACTGCTCAGCTGGAAGCGATACCACTTGGCCCTCAGTCACATCCATGTGCCCTCTAGAGACTCAGAACAGTCAGTCTCAGGCGTTTTTGCTTGTTTCTGATTTTCTGTCCCAGCTGTTCATGAACATGCCTCGACGCTGGAACATCGATCTTCATTAGGCAGAAGCGTACGTTTCCAAATCCCTCCACAACCCCGAAAAAAGTCAAATGTGTGCGCATATAAGGTCGCCAGAGTAAGTGATATTTTGTTCTTTGTTGTTTTCAGAAAACCAACGCAACCAAGAAAATAGAGGGAAGGCAAAATGCATGGCAAGGTCGGGATGCATTTTACAGTGGGGCGAGTTTTTCCCAGAAGGCTGTCATATAGTCTACATTCGTCACGATGAAACATTTCTTGACTGTTGCTGTCATGAAATGAGCGACTACACGATGTTGCTTGACGATTTTTTCATTGGACGCTGTTCCTTCCGAGAATCGAAAAAGCTTCCAGCTTCCCTCTTGTTGTAACGTCGGCATGTCAGCTTATTTTGCCCCGGTACTGCGGTGTTTCCGGAGATTTTCTGGTGAAACAATCTGTTCAACGAACTAATAAGCAACAATTAAAATTGAGAAGTTTTTGTTCGGACAGAAATTACATAAGGGGGAATATTCAGCCGAATACTCACTACAGCTCTTAGGACGAGATCAACTCAGAGTGGTTTTGCAAATGGAGTAGGGAGGTGTGGCGGTATAGGAAAATGAAACCGGAAGGGAACTGAGTTTTTAAAGGACAATCAAGACTAACTCATGTACTGCACAATAGCCATAAGTGTGAATCAGCTGACTGCATTTGCAGCAAACGCGCTCCATTTCAAATGACGTAGACCTTTTTAAGGCCGCTAAACACGTCCCATTTTAGAGTGCTGAGCGGCAGAGGGCACTGGAGCCAATTTTCGAGCCTTACTGTGCCCGATGTAGACCACTTTTCGACTAGTCCATACTGACATGTGGTCTTCTCAGTGTCTACGAACGAGCGATTTCAGGAACGACCGTGTTTGCCCAGAAAACTCATTTGCAGGTTCAGGTTCCATCGCGACCCTTTCCGGAAACAAGCCAAAAACGCGATAATATTTATGACGAAACAGTACATACACAAAATTCATTTGGAACAAAAAAACATAAAAAATGATCGAAAAAACGGTTGATCCTTCAGCGGTAACAATAAAATACACATCTTAAACATTTGTCACAACCCATACAAATATAAATGAAAGTGGGTGGTTAACATTATTAAGATATGCGAAATTTTCGGGAAATGTCTCAAATGGCATTTTCAAAGATAATAGGCGAATATTCAGGAATACAGGATAAAGACTAGTTGATCAGATTGAAAATGTATTCGAATTTCATAATCTAAAATCTGAAAGATGAAATCATTCTGGAGAACGAGTTTTCTGGAAGATTCCAGAGATCAAAGGAAACAATATTGTGAAAAAACTTGGTCAGCTTTTATAATTAGTTTTCAGGGGTTCATCAATTTTGAACAAAATTATTCAAAGAAGATAACACCTAGTATTGAACTAAGAAGAAAAGCTACAATTTGGTCTTGTTAGAGAAAGAGGATTTCCTGGGATCACCACTTCCAAACCCCTGAAAATTTTGGCCCATGTTGCATGATTTTGGGCCGTACCATCCACTCCGCATCGTGCATGCGCACACTAGGGTCCGGCTAACTGGGAGAGGGATGTCAGTGATGCAAAGGTCGCAGAAGTCGTCTATTCCGCCCCTCCACTGGCCGCTCTTTTGACTTGAGAAATTTTTCGAGGAATCCAAACCACTACTTCAATCCGAAACAGGAGTTCAAAAAGGGCCCAGCACTCTAGGTGGTCTGAAGAATTCACCGAAAGTTCCTTGCACCAATGGTCCCGGGGTTCATCCTATTCGAACCGAATCGCCCTCGTGATGACTGAACATCTCCAGCTTCTACACTCACGAAGGGCAACGCGACGAAGAGAACCGAAGCAGTTTCTTCAAGGGGTCGCTGTCATCGTCATCATCTTCGTCCTGGTCACTATTTCCCTCGGCTTTTTCCACCCCCTACCCCCACTTCTACTCTCCTTCACCGGTGGTTCGTCAGGAATGTGTTGCTGAAGAGTGAGACTGATGCATGAGATAAATGCCTTTCACATAGACTTCTGACCCGCACGCTTCTCTTCCTACATTTCCTACCAGTCGCCATGAGTTAGTAGAAAGAGGGAAGTCCCGTGGAAACAGAATTGGACTGAAGAGCCAGTTCGCTCGTCCTCTCCCTTATCTAATCAATAACGCAAAAGGTTGAATGTGGTTGTCTTGTTGTTTCATATTGATGGATTGACTCACACTATGGATATGACAGACGTAGCTGGTCTTGGCAACCTGCCAAGGGGTTCGTCAGCGCTGGTGTGCAAGAGCCCTGTGTTGCTGGAGTTGCTGTGGCAACTCTTGTGTTTTGGAAGCAACCGGAGCAACAGAGATCGAGACTTCCAGTCAAGAACGAGGAGGTGGGAGAAGGTCCGATTGAAGGGTTTGGAAGTGGCTTGTTTTCCTCCTCTTCTTAAGGCACATGTCGATATTCTATTGAGATCATGGTTTTTAGACAATTTGTAAGGACTTCCCCACGGAATAATTTCGAGTGAGAAAAACTCTCTATTCTTTAAACAGCGGAGGAATGCTTAGAAGACGACAATGCTGTCGAGGGCTTGGAACCTACCAAATGTGCACGTCAAGGGAATCGGGTAAAAATTGACCATCATTTGCATCTGATTTCGACTTTAACTCGCTACCGTAGAACGAGATAAGTAATGAGTAGCGAAAACATGGGTAACAGCCCTGCATCAGCAGATCCAGCTCTGATTCGAAGTCGTAGAGATCGTGCTTTTTTCGGTGTTATTGATCGACAACAGAAGCGGCTGTTACCGTTCATAAGCTGCTGATGTCTGAAAGGATTTTCTTGTCTTGGACACTGGAAATGAACAAGGGTCCAGCTTCATAACTTACCTTTGCTTATCAGAAAAGCGCTTTCCGACTTCGTTGGTGAACCGATAACGGCGATCCTTGGAATCGATGCTCCATAAACGGATCAGCCTCTGTCCTGCTACAGATAGTGTCGAATACGAACGACAGCCGGCATAATGGTGCATCCCGATGATCGAACAGATTTTTTCCTAAAAAATTCCTACAGCAATATGAAAAGAGGTAGTCCCAATTCTCAGCATAATGCGAGTTTCAGTTGACAGTAGTCCAGAAAGTCCGTCTTTGTGAAAGGTAACGAACCTGTACGCATTGGCAGCTCTTCGCTGTTCGATCCACATTTGAGAACCGATCGAGAAATCTGGAAATAGTATTTACCATATTTTATGTTTATATATTTCTTGTTTTTTTATTTTTTCATTTTTATTCTCATTACATTTATATTTTATATTATATTCCATTGTATACGTTTCAGAGGCTGAATCGCGCTTTTGATACGGATAACGGGCAGATGAGGAAGAAGATGGTGTAGTGGCAAGTGGCGCACTATATCACACGCACGGTCAGGGGTTCGAATCCCGGATCGATATCTGCCTAGACCAGCCAAGCGTTCCGTCAATCGGATAAGTGGTACCAGGCTCGTCTGGGAGGATAAAAGCACTGACTTGTACATTGGGTGGCCAGCGCAAGTCATTGTATAGGCCACATAAGCACTCATTACACCACCACGATTTTGAATGGAAGCCGAGTGCGGGGTGCATCCCTCAGTCGGGATTGATTAATGCCAACAAAATTACCCTTTATCTTTTCATTTATTTTATATTATATTTTATTATCTAAGTTTTAGAGGCTAAATCGCGCTTTTGGTATGGATGATGGGCAGATGTGACATCGTCAGACGGCGACTAGGTAAATGTTGTGACATTCCGCTATCACACATCTCCAGTAAACGGAGAAAAAGGGTCCAATAAAGGGTTCACCCATAGTGGAAGTTTCCTGAAGGCTAAAAGCTTCCGAAAAGGATTCAATTTGATACAGCATTTGTTCGGTTTCAGAAATACACACTATTTGGGTCCATCCAAGTTTTCCCAGCTCACAGTGATCCTTTTATTTCCGTCTCATTCACTTTGCCCCCCAGTATTGACTCTACTTTCTCAGCTGCTGAACACGAATATCGCTCAACCAACACCAGCTGTGACTTTTTCGGTGGATCCACTGATCCCAATCTCCGTTGCACCACCCACATCTCACCTTGTATCACACTTGTTGATTAATTGATTGCATTTTGAAGAAATGACAAGTGATCGTTCCTCCGAAATCACCGTCACTGGATCTGGAATTTCACCAAGGTTCATGTGTGGGGGAGGGGGGGGGGGGGGACGTTGAGTCCATGGGATAGAAACACCATGTTCATACAAGTGATCAGTGGAAACTAATCACCAAAATTCTACACATCTATTACAGATTATAAAAGATTTGGGAAAGTCCCATTGGACAACTCCCACACCTGGACCGTGGTCATTATCTCGCCCTATCACAACATACCCCGAGTGCCTACAATGTAGTCATGAAAGTGGGCGTGGAGTAAAGTGTGGGCGTCCAATAAGCACGGAACCGCGTTCCCAGAGCTCTTTCCACCCAACGTGTGGTCGTCAGTTGAGCATGACTAGTGTGGTCGTACCCCGAATTACATCACCCAAATAGAAAATCCCCTAGAACCCTCAAATGGCACCTTGCACGGTAACAACCCTGCCTTACCTGCACAACGCCCAGGCATGCGATGAATGTTCTCTCTAGAGGGGCGCAACACATTTGTCTTTTTCTCCCTTCGTTCTTTTTTCAACTTTTTTTTTCTAAGCCTTCGGCAACGATCGATCTGAAGCCGAGGGGTCGGTCGGCTAACATATGCCGCTTTTTTGTGATCGGGCTCTACTAGCAAGTTCATGCTTCCTTGCTCAACCAGAGAAAGAGGGAGGGAAGAGAGCGAACTCCTCAGGAAAACCTTAGAAACATATCCAGTAGGTTGCAGTGCTGTAGTGAGGTTTTCCGTGAACTGTACTAATGATTTATGATCCTTCCTTGATACTTTTGTGATGACGGATCTAGTTTTTTGGTGCTGATCTATTCCATGTAGTGGCCAATAGATTCACAAATCAGTGTTTTTATCCTCTCAGACTAATTTGATACCAATTGAGCGACCTGGAGGGATGGAAGACTTTGTCAGTCTGACCGAATATCGAACTGGGAGTCGAACCCGTGATTATGCGTGTGTGATAGTTCGCTACTCGCCACTACATCACCTCCGCCTTTGGACTGTAGTGAACCTGTTTACTTATATTTTTCGATTAACTTAAGGGAAGTTTCTACTCTCACCGATTACATTGAGCAAAATTATAAATAAATCCATGAGTAAGTAAATAAGGATTACGAAGGTAACCTTATATATCGTGCTTCACAAGTTCCTCCACATGCGACTGGGTCGCAATCGCCAGGACGTCTCCCCTGACACAGTGGTTCCAGGAGCATAGCACTGCAACTGCTTTTTATTAGTTCAAGAACTATACTTACACCACAATCCTAACTAAATTTACAATACGCAAACTTGCTGATTTTTTCATTTTCAAAAAATTTAAAATTCATTTTTCCATTACTGGCACCGGTTGCGGCACCCATTCTGCTTTGAGGCGATGGAAAAAATCAAAAAATTTTCTTCAATCGATGAAGTGTATTCGCAGAAAAATCATAAAAATTCAATAAAAATCTGCCAATAAAAAAGAAAATTGTGGTAAT
>UZAF01016262.1:48485-63303 GCA_900617895.1 Haemonchus placei | reverse complement strand
GTCCTCTATTTGAAGATTGTGGAACATGATTGGCAGAAAGTACTCGTATTCACGAATGAGAGGTTTGGAGTGATTTCGGTAAAGTTATTACATATAAATATTTCTATTTTGTTGACTGTTTCATCCGAGAACCAGAATTTCTAAAATTGCTTATTATGAAGAAAATGAACAGTGAAACCTGACTGGATCCGGCTGATATTCAGGGAGTCATCTCAGCGACTGTCTATACTGATTTCGCGCCTTGCACGGTCTGCATTCAAAGTTGAGCAGCTCACTAGTGATCTATTCGGCAACCGTAGAACGAAAGTTTTGAGGCGCTTCAAAACTGGCACGGTAATCCAATCAACTGTAGCGATAGTTTGGAATTTGCAAGTTATTTATTCATTTTAGACGCGGGTATTGATTTGTTCGGACGTTCTATCCAGAGGAGTCGATGTCGAAGGTATTGATTGTGTTGTGAATTACGAACTTCCAAAAAACGACCGCTTATTTGTTCATCGTGCTGGAAGAACTGGAAGAGCTGGGCGGCCTGGTCATGTTTTGAGCTTGGGCGAAGGAGAGGCGGTAAGCTTCCCTCCTCGAATCGTTGGTTTTATCAGAAACAGTACTACAGGTCTCGCACTTCAGAAGTGTTTGTTTCAGCGAAAGATTTTTGTAAAGAATGTGCTTCGAAAAAATGGGCTATGGGTAAATGCGGAAGAGGAAGCTATAGAACGGAGTATGCTTGAAAATCACCTTAGTCGTTATCAAAAGGCACTTGGGTATCTCAAGAAAAAGCTGGAAGCCAATAAAGCTGTTGCATCAGGTTGGTATTTGCTAACGGTTTCTAGATCGGTGGAAGCCTAAAGATTAAATTCTTTGCTGGATGCATTTTAGAAGATTAGTTTAATCCGTGTTCAGACAAGAAGCCAAAGGTGAGCGGCTTCGCATATAGGAAGAAATCCAGATATCATGTAATCAAGGAGAAACTGAAAGCCAAGAATAATAAGCCTTGGAGAAAAGAAAAGAAGGATTTTGTTGCTTGACATTATGTTGTCGTTGTTGTTCTTTGTTATGTGATACATTGTTGACTTCGTCGTTGATTGTTATAATTTTATCTCAGTTTAATAAAACAATACTGCACTGTCGTGATCTAAATGAGTTGAAGATTTTGAGGTGCTCAAGCCAACTTACCGATATTTCTCGATACCGCTTCATACTTTATACAGTTTTTGCTTGAATCGAAAATGATTTTTTCTCAGATTGGATGACAGGATTATTGACAGAGATAGTCTCCAATTCTTTGGCACTGGATGCTTCCCAGGATTGGGATGATGTGTATCTCTACACTCCTTTCCTCAGTGAGTGCTTTTGAGATAGCTAAACATGGTTACTTCGGGGAAGGCTTCAAAGCTAGTGATGAGGGTGGGCTTTTATTCTAACATGAGCGGGTGTTTTTCTATTTGGTATTTTGGGGTAATAGACAAGTGTTTCGGAAGTCAGAACTTTTCATTATTCAGATGACCAAGCGCTTCTGTACGAGTATGCAGAATGCTTAGCAGCTCAGGCCTTTCTTAGAATAGCTCAACTAAGTTACTCCGTCAGACAACGACCGAATGCCGAATTCATCTCTCCATCGGGTCAGTGCCCAGCTTCGTATTATTGATGGAACCGATAGTGCGCAACCTTGAGCACCTGTTTTTCTAGGAAAGGTGCCTCTACTGAAAGTACGACGAACGTTGGTACCCGAATTCAGTGGCATAGTGGATTTCGTTGCCAAGAAGGTTCGAATATCAAAAGCTTCATAATTCTTTGATATCTTTTGGAACTCTTCCTCAACGTGTATCCTTCAGGGGATCAAACTATGTGCCCATTTGAGCGACACCCAAGTTGCGGAAATGCGTGCACATATGTCATTAATCGATGTTTTGCTTCGCAACGTTGAAGTAAGTTTACTTCCTGATTATGACTCTCTCGCAGTCCCAATCTTGTAAGCGTAAATAATTTGAACATTAACGAGTACCTTTTAGTTGTACATTACTTGGAAGCACGATGATACGTATAAGCAGCTCACACGGTATCGCTACGGTTCAGTTTATAAGTGGCCTTTAAATTGGATTCTACCTGCACTGAAAAGGAGAGAAATCTTAACGAAACTTCAAGACAATGGCTGGGCTGACAAGGTTAGGAGCTAGCTGTACAGCTTTGATTACTCGTTCTTTTTTAGTTCAAAACATGTTGTCAGGTTTTCAAACAAGGTTAGAAATGCACTAGACAAATAGAGAAACCTTATGCTACCATAGTGATTAGGGCCTTTTTCAGGGAGTGGATGAGGTGTTGGAGCAGTACGATAAAGCCCTGCGAGCGTTATCCGCGCAACTGGGCTCGAAACCATTCCTGTTTGGCAATCAACCGACGGAAGCGGATGCCCTTCTGTTCGGGCATCTATTCACAATCATCACTACTAAACTGCCATGTATGGATTTGAAAAATGCCATTCTAAGTTACGCAAATCTTCAGGAGTTTTCGACTCGATTCGAAACTGAATACTTCAAGATATGAACCCGGTCAGCTATAGGTAGTTTCCTTTCAGTCTGCTGAAAAGCTGAATTCTGTAAAAATTGTCCATTAGGGATAAGTACATATTAGGGCACGTTTCATAGGTTAGAGGCAATGTATTTTGCAGGTTGTTACCATCTTTCTGATTTTGTTACAGTATCAGAGCTGCTTTTTGTATCGGGACTTCAATGACTCCATCGCTCATCAGAATCTTCATGATTATTGCTATAAATAAATATGTTTTTTTACTTGAACATAGTAGTTTTCAATCCTGTAAACATCATAACAACAACAACCTGATCATGGCTAAGAACGAATAACATTACTTGATGGGCCTAGTTGTGCCCATAGGTATCGTTCTAAGCGTGGGAACCGTGGGAATGTAGTGGAGCAGAGACAGCATTAATTACTATTCCGATCCCTTCCGATCCCATGACTACTCGGAAAAAAAACTGTTTCTCTTCCTATCCCTCCCCACCTGCATAGAAAAGGAGACGGCTTTGACTAGCTCGGAAATGTTTCAGTGTCGGTGCTAATGGGACTCGAGGATGAAGAGGAACTCAGAGGAAATCCCAGGAAATTCCTTGGCGAATCCCAAAACAAGCTAGAACCCTGCTTGCCGGGCTGGCTCAACATTCGTGTTTTCTTAAAGTCGACATGGCAGTTATTCTAAGTCTTCTGAGCTTCTGAACCGACATGGTGAAAAAATGAGATGAAAAAGGCATAATAAGAGATAAAATAATTGTGGACCCATAAGACAAAAATAGCAATCCTGGCCGGAATACTTTTTCTCAGATCGCCCTCTTTGTGAAAAGTGGATGCGCTTGGGTTTTTCAGAACGCAGCCGGATTTCCAAAAAACGCTGTTGACGACTAGCGCCACACAAGTCGTCGAATCCCCCCGTCTTAACGCAGTGATAAGGGGAAGGGAAGGGGACGGACTGACCGTAGCATGAAGGCACTGATGGTGGCAGAGAACGATGGCCTCCACACTCGTATCGACTCCACTCTGTCTCTGTCAACTCGCGCTTTCTACGCCCTCTCCCTACTTCGGTACATTCTCGTCATGTTTGATAGCCTGTACCCTCTGTCTTTCCCATGTTCTCTCAGTGCGAACATGGCGAAAGAGGGGCTAGAAGCAAAAAGTATACGGCAGAGATCGCGGCAGACATGGAGGGTACTCGACGGCCAGAGACTGTCGTGAGAGGGTATGAGAGGTACCAAGGCTCACATACACGAACACCACGTTCCCAATCGAACTGGGCATTTCTTCATTCTCTGCATTCATGTCTTCATTCATCCACTGTTGATCCTTCACTTCTTAGAAAGTCTCGATCGGTCAGGCCAGGTGTTTGAGGCTGCCTAGCCTTGAATGGTACCGGTGGACATCTCGCATTAGCGCTCTTATTCAACCCGTTTTGTTTATTCTTGCTTAGCAGTGGTATACCAATCTAGATTGCCCTGAAAAATTCTGAAACTCGAGAAAGTTCTGCACCGTTTCCTAGTTCAAAGCCTTTCCTCTTAGCCGTTTTCCTGAGTGTTGGATGTTAAATGTGCCCAAAGCCAGTCTCATTGGGCTGAAACGGCGTAAGCATAAGAAGTCTAAACAACGTGGTTGCCCAAAGTTTTGGAAGGTGTTCGGTTTACTCAAGCCGGTATCGATCCGGGATCCGATCCCCGGAACACATGTCTGGTAACGGGCCATTTCGCACTGCACCATCACCACCACGCGTTATTAGTAGAGTTGAAATAGCTATATCGTGCTATGATTCAATACCGTTTTTATCACTCATTTCTTGTTATACCGTCATTTTCAGCTATATGCAAGCTCGTGATAGTAATCAAGTTCCGAATGAACCCAAACCTTCAGAGGTAATTTTTAGATGAATATTTTTCCACTATGTGGTATCTGTGATATTAAAGTAAGTCATGCTTACAGCTATGACTCAAGCACTATTACTTTTCTTCCTTGGGGTCGTCTAATTCCACCAATTCCTATAAAACCTCACTTATCGCGGCCTCGGTCAGAAGAGGAGGAAGGCACAGCGAAGGCACGGAAAGAGACACACCGATTGCTAACCTCCGATGAGCATTACTAGTAGGCAAATGTCCACCTAGTGCAGTCACAAGAAGAAGTACCTCCGCGGGTGATGCTCGTCATTCAGTGGGGGCAACCTGTGATAAGTTGTGATAAAATATGATAATAGATGTAGAGATGTCAACAGCGAAAGTGGTATCGCCAATGTGCTAAAACATGTTGTAACCAAGTTTGATGTGATAGCAGCAAGTGAGAACTCGTCCAACTACTAGTTTTTCCTCTCTTCCTCGTGCATCCCCTGTGCCAACTGCTACGTGATGAACTTGCCTTCCAAGATTGCAATGGGTTCTTTTCCCTCCTCCGACGCTAATATACTAATTGACATCCCCCTTTTTCTTCTTAAGCATCACAGCTCACAACTATGTAACCGGAACACTTCCATTAAACCTTTTGAATCTTACCCAGATGTGAATAGGAGGTTTGGGGGATCATGACAGAAGTGAACTTGCGGATTGCGACTGCAGTTTTAACATCATAATCCTAAGGATTTGTTTTCAGGGGGATAATTTGACCCATAACTTTGTTACCTTAGTTTCAGAGTCGAAAAAGGAAATGCTCAACGGATACAGTAGCAGACATTCAGAACCCTACCAAGTCTTTGAAATGCGACCTCGAGCTTAATCCCAACACCTCAAACGAATGCTCATCCGATAGTGATGTGGTACAACCCTACCCAGAGGTATGTCCTGACATTTTTCTGCAAAACTGCAGCTTTAGCTCTTTCAGTACTCTATGTACTCTACGGCTCTACTAGTTAGTATTTTTTGAATATTTGATGCCGATTTTCAAAGTTCTTTTTGACTCAGAAACGATTTTGAACTACTAATTCATGGTAGTGTGGTTCAGGACGATCCTTCTACCTCCCAGGATCATGATGGTGACCAAACAGCAGCTGAGCTGCCTTCACTTCATGACTACAATGCTATTCATGATTTCTTCCGTCGGCAACGGAATCAACAAGAGCATACTGCAGCACAGAGTCCATCAGGGGTACGTTACCGCATTACGGTTCCCAAGCGGTCTACCAGTTGTCACATATACAAAGCAAGACAAAGCTTCTTCCTGAAGGCAGCTCCATGTATGTCCCAATAGGTTATGTTAGCGCCTCTCTTCCCAGTCCTTTTCCATTTGGCCCATTGTTCTAACTCAATCTACTTCTTTCCTGTTTTCTTTCATGGCCAGGACTTACAGTAGGAGAAGGTCACGCTTCTTGGCCAGTGTAGGGTAGGAACGTCCTAGTCCTCCCATGGGAGCTCACTGCTGACAAAAGCCCGAGTGCCTTCTCGGTGTTTAACTCCGTGGAGTCGGTTCCCGCCTGAAACGAAGGCTAGAAGGGGTGGTGGACGCAAGGAAAAAGAGAAAGTGCAACCAGAACGAGAACCTTCTAGCGCTCCGAGTTTCCAGCTTTTTGATGTTTTCTCTCTGTACAATCGTAGTTTTCAGAGCGCTGCTTCCACGGAAGGTATTCCTCACGATCCGATGAAGCAGATAATAGAGCAATCAGATAAGGAGATGTCTGTCAAGGTACTTTCCAACTGTTCTCGTCTGTATTTCTATAGCCGACAGCTAGCATGACGGTGCTACTGGAATGCCACCTGAAGCGAAAATTTGATAAAATCAATCAATATATATGGTTTAGGAAGCTTTGGCGAAAGGATTCCGTAACTACAGAGTCCGATTACCTAAGAAGAGGTTTGCTGTTGAATTGGATCCAGCTATAGACCCTTGTGAGTTTTATATAAGCTCTATGAAGTACCATCTTGATTTTCACTGGTAGCTGCTGATATTTCTGTGGCAATTAGATTGACTTGTTATAATTGCCTCCGCTTACCTGAGGCTAGAGCTACCGTATACTCATAAAGAGTAAATATAACACATATCTACTCGTTCCTACAGTTTCAGCAGTGCTGTATTCGCTGTTTGCGAAAGACGCCGACGAGAATCGCAAAGATGCCAAACCCTCATTATTGGCACCTCAAGTTAGCGTTCGTGATGCATTGAGCGTATTCTCCGCCTACACAGAAGGAAGTGGTATTCTGCCGGCCTTACCGTTGCAGTCATCAGATAAGCCGACTATACCACAGACGGTAGACAATGGTGGACTTGAGTTGGATGTCCATACGTCCGTAAAGGTACTTGATTTTCAGTATCCGCGAAAAAATACAATAGCTAAGGGTTAGACAAGGTCGGGTTTTTTCTAGAGTCTTCATGGAAATTTCAACTCCTATTCGCTTCACATGGAAAATAGTTTTCAATATTGGTTTCAATTATTAGTTTTGAATTACTTCCTCATACTTTTAAACTGGAAGGATGAATTCGTTCTCTCAGCTCGTTAACATGCCGAACGGGCTTCAATAGAAATGGAGGTCTAATCATTAACCAAACTATTATTGTTGAGGTATGGTTTCCATTTCAGAGCGAGCCTAGCGAGTCGTCAGTGGTCCCTGAAGTTCCGTCACAACTGAGGTAGTCTACATTCTTAGGCTTCGTGTTTTTTGAGTTGCTCTGAAGGGCGTGGCAGGAAAGCGACGTATTCTCAACCTGACATCATTTTCAAATTTATAAATTTAATACTTTGGAGGTACTACTTCAAAGAAACTCTATTTCAGAGCCAGCGATCTTGAGGTCAATAGAAAACCAAGTGTCTATACATTGCCACCATTTTGGAAACTTCCCCTAGTTGTCTCTAAAGGATATCGTGGAGGATACTATGTGCGTGGGGTGAAATACGTACAAATGACGTGAGTTCTGCTAGTCTTTCCCTACCCATAGGGATGTTTATAGTCCACGCTAACTGTAGACTTGTAAGGAGCCGCGGAATTCGCGATCCTCTGATTGTTTCAGATATTAGCTTTTATCTTGGATACGGTAATCCACAGGCTTTCCCTATCCGCTCTCGGAACCTTGAGGATATTCAAGTAATTTCTATCCCAATTTTAGGACGTTGATTCATAAAGAGGCTCTGGCGGTCTCTCTGGAAATTCCAATTCGGTTCGAAATGGACGGCGAAATCAAAATATTCACTCTCAACGAATTACTCCGCGCAAACGGTGTAGCCATATCTGATCCGAATAATTGCTCAGAAATAAGCAGTGCGTTGAAACAGTTGATTGGCCTTTGCCCTTTCTACTTCAATTTTTGAAATTTCCTTCTATTTTTAATCATTCTTACAACTTTTTTCCCCAGAATTCTTCACCACAAGTGTTCTACTGGTTCTTCATTTAATTGCCGAGCACCTCTTATGTTATTGTGGTCCAAATCCTTTGAATCCTAATGCAAAAGTTAAATTGGGTAGGTTACTGTAGTAAACATATACCAGTACATCTCCAGCCATCACTGATATGATTCAGATTGTGAGCCAATTCTGATCTCCGCTGAACTGCCACCTATCGTCTGCCATAAACCGCATTATTTTGGATTGTGGGTTTGCTGTTTATCCAATTGATGTTACCAAAGGAGAAGTTACTTTTTACCAGAAGTTCCAATAAAGTTAATTATGGGATCTTTTCAGGGCCTTGAGTAGTTCCTACGGTCCTAATGAGATATTCGATCCATGCAAGGTTGGTTGAAACTTCTGTACATATTTTTATGCCCCCCCCCCCCCCCCCNCCATTTCGATAGTTTACTGCTCGACAAACTGGTTACTTTTTCCTCTCTTCATAGGGAAACCACGTTTCTGAAGAACGTGGGTGGTCCTGCAAATGTTACGTGGCATCCATCAGAGCCCACTCTCTCTCGCTCTTTCTCATTCTCTTTTGAGCCCTTCTTCGAGTAGAGTCGGCCTGGCTCTCATTTTAACTCCACTTTTACTTACTCCCCAAAGGGATGTCAGCTCTTCCAGAATGTTTTCTTTCTTGAATATCAAAAATTTCATAAAATCACTGTCTCCAGCAAAGTGCTCCATCTCCAGTCGTCTCAGAACCGCTATCCATTTTTGAAGACAAGAAGCCCTGTCTTGAAGAAGTACCTCCACAACCACAACTGCCTCAGTTGCCTGCAAGGTTTGTTGTGGCTTGAATGTCCTACCAGAGCAGAGCCATTCTGCAAAACTGACGTCCCGCTCTTCTTTTCAGGCCTAATATCCCTCTGACAGCTCGGCAAAAAGGGCTCATCGTCACTCATTACGACACTGGAGCCACATTCGATGAGCTGGCAGCCAAGTTTCGTGTTTCAACGGAGGATGTGAGTCCCATTGCTGGGTCTTTTACTTGAAGATTTGTATTCAATCAGGTTATTCTGTCTGTTGTGACTTAACGACTAGAATACAAATGTTAATTTCAAGTATTTCTGCAATTAAACAAGGCTTCTGTGCCAAAAAAGTTTTTTATTGGTGGGTCATTTATTACGCCTGGCACTTCGACCAATTCGTCGTTATCAAAGGTCTGAAAGCGTCGCGGGANTTTATTAGGTTATTCCGTCGGTTATGAGTTAACGACTTGAATAGAAATGTTGGTTTCAAGAATTCCTGCGATTAAACAAGCTTCTGTGACAAAAGTTTTTTTTTAGCGGCGGGTCATGTATTACGCCTGGCCTTTCGACCAATTCGTCGTTATCAAAGGTCTGAAAGCGTCGCGGGAGTTCAGAGTGTTGCCTATCACGCTTGACAAAGACTAGTTCCTAAGTAGTTGCAACTCAGGCTGATGAACTTCCAACTAAATAGAAATTTCAACAGTCGCTCACATCAGCTCCACCAACACCGAACAGTTGCTCAGCTTCTTTAGAGACGACAGAGCAAATGAGACCGCTCGGTCAACCACAACCCATTAATAGTATCGTGAAGGGACCGTATCAGTCCCCTTTATCAGAGCTCATGCAGAGGAATCTATGGCAAGAGGTCACCACTTATATCGACGCACTCTTTCTCCTTATTACTGATATTCATTCTCGTTCGGTGTAGGTGGAGCTGACGTGAGTGAAATTTCTTGTTGAAATTTCTATTTAGTTGGAAGTATCGGTCTAAGCTGCAACTAATTTAGAGTCGGTCTTTGTCAAGCTTTACAAGCAACACTCTAAAGTTCTGAAACGCTTTCAGGCCTTTGATAACGACGAGTTGGTCGAAACGCCAGGCGTAATAAATGTTACACAGTTAAAAAACCTGCCTGGGACAGAAACATTGTTTATTCATGAAACAAATGCCCAGGTTCAAGAAAGGCTAACAAGGAGGTTTTTCAAAACTTTCAACCACCATAGAAATCGAAAATTTTCTGAGCAATAAAGTTCTTTAGATAGAGTACATCATACTGAATCGTGCTGAGGTTATTCGGGATCAAACGGCAGCCCTAATGGCGGAGAATGATGTGAGCGACGAGCGTGAACGAATCATCGGTAGTGCTAGAAGGAAAAGTCGGGTGAGCATTTGGATCGCATAATATAATATAAATAAATGAATAAGCAAGTCAAAATTATAAATAAAAAGGATAAAGTCTTCGACATCAAACAGTCCTGTTTGTGGGGATGCGCCTTTCGAGAATTTTAGAATCGTTTTGAATGTATGTGGCTTATACAATGAATTGCGGTAGCCAGCCGATTTACAAGTCAGTGCTTTTATGCCCCCAGACGAGTTTGGTACTAATGAGACGACCCTGGAAGGATTGTAGGCTTGGTTAGCTTGAGTGGATGTCAATCCGGGATTTGAAACCGGACCATGCTTGAGTGAAACTGCGCCACATGGCACTACGCTACCTCCACCCCAAATAAACAAACGAGCAAATGAAGTATGTAGCTATACTTGGAGTGGCTTGTAAGTTTTCAGGTACGCAGAACATCTTTTGTGGGTCTGAACATTCTGATGTGGCGATTCTTCAAAGACTGTCGTGACGCCGGGATCGTATTGAATGGAAAGTTGCTGAAGGAGCACGCCATGATGATCTCACGCCAACTAGGTTTGTCGCTAAAGCTCAAGATTACTCGTAGAAACAAGCAAGCAATGTTCAGTCGGACTGTAGGATAAGCCATACATGTGTACTATGTCTGAAGTTGTTTGAGTCTTGGAAATCGTCTTCACTATCATTTCAGGGCTGGAAAACTTCAAAGGTTCTGAAGGATGGCTGGATGCGTTCAAGCGACGTCACCAAATTGATCTGAAGCTTATGTCTGGTGTACCGGTGAATTACGAAGAAACCGATGAGGATAGAATGGAGGATGATCATGACGACAGCCACAACGCATCAAAGCAATTCAACTTTCCACAGGTTCACAGTGAAGGTGGGTTAGGCGTTAGAAGTCTCTGGAGTTACAAATAAATCGGTCGAACAGGTGTCAAAGTATGATTAAGCTTGGAACTAAGAGTGAATGATAATGTTTACTCGGAAAATTTCCCTGGATTCTTCTGGATTCAACCTCACCCCACCCAGGTGTGACTAATCCTAATTAGGAGGCTGTAGAGAGGCTACTCTGCATTCGCTGCTAGCTCGCCGATTGCAAAAGTTCTAGAAAGTGGGTCTGTCAGCTAAGGTCAGTGAATGGATCACAGGCTGACCTGAGCTAGGCAAATCCGATCGATAGTGGAAGTGTTGAAGGACACGCCTGGCTGCAATGTTCCATGTGTCAAACTCAAAGGCCGAACCTCATGCAATGTATTTGGTACACTCAATTCAGTGCTAATTAGCTACAAATCGAGTTTGGTGGCATTCGACAGCCAAGAAAAACTTATATTTTCGCGAATAGGCTGCGAAGGGGCTCAGATGAGTGTTGCAGGAACAACAGCAGCTTTATTGGATTGTGTTGAGAAAGCGGTCGCTCCGCCAAAGGCAACTGCACCGCCTGTTGCCGTTGTCAGTATTGCAAACACAAAGCCTCTTGATTTGAATAATCTTTTTGGAAGCACTGATAGTGCTAACACAGGTACATATATGAATTTTCAGTAAAACCTCTGCTATCACACTGAAAGCTTTTTTGTCAAGCTTAAGATACAGTCAGGGGGACTCACTAACCTTATAAATACATAGCATTACCTTGATGAGGAGCTGATTTTCTCTTCGGTTTTTACAATTCTCTGCGGTATAAGTTGCCAGATCTTCTTGGATAACTTAACTGGGCGTGAATTTCGCTTCCGTGTCTCCGTTTCGTGAAGTTCTTCCTGTGCATAGGTCAGAGAACTCCGTTTCCCATTACGAGGCAACTAAATTGGACTACTGGCTGAATTTCCTGTCCTAAAAGAAAAAACCGCGTTCCCAACCACATCGCGAAGTGCTTCAGAAAAAGAAGCACTAAACAACTCAGAGTTCAGCAGTACCTTTTTTCCAGAATTTCNTCAGCTTCCCATAGTCAAGCTCGTATTCTACTTAATTCCTCTAGTAGTTAGAAAATCTGTTGAGACGCGATCAAAAAAGATTCAGACGGCTTGAAGCTATTTCACGATAGATAGATGAAGAGCAGCCTCTCGTTGGACCTTACTCTCGGAAAGAATTTTTGTCAAATAAAGAGATTAAAGTGATTTGCTAGTATTGGGGAACTTCAAAGTGGTCCTTACAGCTTGCCAAAACAGTACGTATATGGATACGATGCCGACTTCGCGAATATCACCTGCCAGAATGCCTCAGCAAGCCTCTCCTGCACCACCAGTACGTTCTACACGTACTCATCACTTAGCTTCTACCTGCCTATGAATTTTGTTGTTTAGGCCTCAGATGAGAAAAGTTATATTGCTGCCATAGTAAAAAGCGCAGCGATACGAGTATATGACAAAGAGGTTCGTCGATATCTTGCGATTTGGACGAGATAACTTTTAAGTCCCCTCTGAAGTAGTATCACCTCGAACTTATAGTCGAACTGTTCCAGCTTTCATCTGCTCTTGAAACTGTACGGAGCTATATTCTCAGCAACGATCCGTCAGTTATGCCGATGTTTTTGGAGCTGCAGATGAAACTGGCTGTGGTAAGTTATTCAGCTTATCTGCTAATGGCAAGGTGGCCCGTGGAGTTTCAATCTAGGAGTAGAAATTGCTATGTGGGAAGTTAGCGCTAGGGCACATTCCGCTTCGCATAAACCTTTCCTGGTATCAAAGGTGTTGTGACTATAGTTAACTATTCATGAAGTCAGTGGATTCTCTGATGACCGATCCTCCCAGAAGAATGGCCTTCGCTGGAATATGGACTTATAAATACCTGAAAACATCGGAAGCAGTCCGAGCTGTAACTAATTCCTTTGAGCTGTATTACATAGTCTGGCCCGAAGTTTGACCAATCAGACCATTTGCAAGACTAGTTTTGAAGAATGCTTGAGGTTCGGATAACCCTAAAGAATTGGTTAGAATCCTATGTGTCTGTCTGGGGTGGGAGCCCTGTAGAGGGATACATAACTTGTACCGTAGTAGTAGTTACAGTGCTGTATAATTTTTTTAGTAGTTTACATTTTGTTTTGGTTTTTTGAAAATTTTGGTTATTGTGAAAATGCAGGTTTCACGAGAGCAAAGCAGGTGGATGAGGGAAGGATATGTAAACGGCGGAGAGCCCCAATCTACTCAAAAGTTGAATATATGATGTCTACTGTATCTATGGTTGTGAAAATATCAATGTCGGGTTTTTCGCCAACTCAGGGTCATGTCGGTCGAGCTGAATTCCCTTTTTACTGTTACTTTTTGATGTATTGATTTCAATAATGATCTCTAAGGATCACTTCCAATCAAACCACCTGATTTTTCAGTCGTTGTCATAATTCTCAGAAGACTTCTCTTATTTATCAAATTTCCTTTTATACAACGTTATCGTATTTCTTATGGCATTTACAAAGATCTGTTACCATTTGTTACCGTAACTATCCTGTTTGCGGGTTCTTGCCGTCTCCTTATCTGAAATCCTGATGGCTATTATGGCCACAGTATGAAGTTATGTACCTTTAACTCTTTTTTTGTTTGTGTTTTTGTTTTTACTGTGTGTTTTAAACATTTAATATATCCAGGTATGTTAAAGAAGGATAAAAGTTATTTATTAAAAAGTTTGTTCACACAGAACACCAACAATCGAGTATAAACCCCATTAACAGTGAGCTACGGTTTAATCGCTGCTCTGGAATGCCGCTGCCGCCTGCAGGTCCTTCAGGTGATTCCCGAATTGAATGAGAACAACCACTTCCTGAATTGCTTCGTTTTTTGGGTAAGTTCTTTTACCAGCAATTCACTTTCTCTAGAAGACTTTCGGTTCAATGCACTAAAATGCCATCTATCATGAGTAGGTTCGGCTCACTTAGATCAGTCTGAAGCAACCTCTACTATAATTTGATCGTAGCTAGCGTCTATAGGGCTATGGAAGGCAAAGTTCACACCCAGTCACCCAGGGTGATAGTTAAGGAAGTCGGGGGTATTTATAAGGAATGCCTTATCACTGGCAATGTCCGGATTCTCCTCTGAAGTTGCGCCTAACGCCTGACTCTGCCGTCTCTGTAACAGATGGATGAAGATCACATTATATCACAAACATCTTCAGTTACGAATAAGCGTTCAGACTAGAATGAAACTTGAACCGTCTGCTAAAGCCCCTCTATCCAGTGCACTATCACTCATGCATCTGACCTTGTACACTTTGGAAACCCACCTGAAGTTCGTTTCAAAGGTGCCCGGAGGGGTATGGGATGCATTATGCCCTTCAAATTACTTTGTACTATTTTTAGTGTTCAAGGTTGATCTGCTACAAAGTGTCTGCACAGGCGCAGGTATTAAAGTACGCTGACACGGGTCGCTGTCTACATTATCTCGTTGGACGCAACAGTTCCCCATTGATAACAACTCACTTACTGACTGCCTTACTACATTTCAGCTGCACCATCTACCGTTATCGATTACTTTGGCTATGGTTACTTTACCTTTCGACCATTAGGCCATTATATCTATTTTCATACTTTCAAGAGCTCAGAATAATCTGAATTGAGATACAAAGAAGTTTTGGGTTCGCTTAAGGAGTTCTGGCAAAAACTGCCTTCCCTTCAAATTTTCAGAATTTATTACGATTTTCTATTATTTTGTTTGATTTTTTCTAATTTTGGGCATATCTCCACGCATGCAGAGCAAATGTCTATCGTTTATTGTTGCTGTTTATTGTTCATGCACTCGAAGATGCATTGTAGAGTGTTGGGTGGAAAAGACAAATGTTAGCTCAGAATAACCTATGACAAACAATAAAAAAAGAAAAAACAACAAACAAAAATACCCATGCAATATGAAATCATACAACTTATTCCATTCTCAATT
>UZAF01016262.1:32642-48070 GCA_900617895.1 Haemonchus placei | reverse complement strand
AAAAAAAAATGTTTCTGTCAAATTCGGTTAGAGCCTCTGACTAAAGGGTTTGACGTCATTGATCCATGTCTGCTGTCGATGAGATTCAGGGATCCGAAAAAGAATTTTTTTAAGGTTCCTACTACTCCTTCAGCTGAATAACTTTTGTGAGATGAAGTACCTCCTGTGTTCTTTGTAAGAAATTTAAAACTTTCCCTATCACTACTATTCTGGGAAACTAAAACTGGGAAAAAATCGAAATTATTAGGAATACGAACGAACACCAGAATTTGACTACCAAAATCGTTTTTGGGTCGATACTGTACGCAGGGAAAGGAGGGAATTTAAATTGCTATAAGGTGCATAAAAGGGTATTATAATCATACAACTACTAGTTTCGAAAAGTATGCTCACTTGAGAAGAGAATGATGGGATAGTCGTCTACTCGTAAGGTGTATGTGGTAGAAGGGGTTGGGAGTTGCAACGTACACAGATTGTGGCTTGGTTTGCTGGCTTTACCTAAGTTCTATACTGGTATTGATATTGAACAAATGATTCTTGTCTGGAGATAAGGATGGCGATACTTACGGTAGTGTAGGGAAGTTCCGGAATTCTTGCTGCAATTTGGGCCAGTTTCAGGTGAGACTGTTAGTCTTCCCTATGTCTCTGAAATCAGATAGGAGTTTTCCTAGTGTTCCTGATGGCCCAATGACTTAATGAGTTTTGCAGGAAAGGCTACCCAAGCTACCTTTTGCAGACATTTGGGGACATTTCCTATTAGTATTCCTTAAACGCTAAGAAAACCCGATTTTGCTCGCATGGACGATAGAAATACAATTTGATCACCGAAATCAGTCCTTGGGAACTACGGTGGGCAGGCAAAGCCGACAAAATCGTATTTCGTCGGGATCAAGGATTGGTAATCTTGCGAACTTTTGAAAATAACCGCAATTGGTACCACCACAACAGTGATAAAATTCAGTTTTGTTTATGACGTTCACAGAAAAAGGGAGCGCCATGACAGCTGGCATCTGCACAGGCATAGATGGTCACATGAGGAATGAAGTATAGGAATAATCTTAAACTTTGATTTCCAGTGGGAAGTATTGAACAGATGGGACCAGGAAACTCCCTTTCTTAATATCCTGACAAAAACCTGCACCATCACTAGAACAAAGCATTATCGGATACCAATAATTGATCATCTTTCATATTTTTCTACGTTGTCAGCAGTACTAACAGTACTCCGTAAGGTTTCTAACTTCTGAATGCTTTTTTTTCCTATTCAATACCTAAATTTTCAGACAAACTGGCTTCTATCAAGCACGAGTTCTTCTACCCCATACCGAACTACGCTCAGACAGGTAGGTGCTCTAGTCGTTGTAAACTTGAGCCTTTCATTTTTAAGAAGTATTTGGGACGAACTTAAGGGGATGTGCTGGGGTAAGAGCCTACAACGTCCTTCAACCCCTAAGCGTAACCACTACAGTGAGGAACTCTCTTCCGTAATCAATGTCGGTACAACTTTCCTACAGTGGAAGAACTTTGTTAATGAAAGGCAAAAAGTGTAAAAGTTGTCATCATGGTCCTCAGGAAGGTAGTAAACCCAACAATCCTTTCTAAAGACTGTTTATAGTCTTACTGTTCGTTTACCTTCTCTAATAATGCTCAGTAACTCCAACTGAATTCCCCCAGGTATACTCGAAGATCTCGTTTTTATGTAAAATCGAGTATAAACTCAAATCCTGATATTTAATTTGGGAAATACCCGGTAAGAAAAGTAATCGTCTTTGCAGAATGTCGGGAGTGGCCGGTTCGAACACCATCACCCACCCGTCAGTGCACCATCTGCAGTGCTCCATCAAATGGCTACCACTTCAACGCTCCGTCATGCTCAGCATGTGCCGCTTTCTTCAGGTATTCAAGATACATTCTTTTGAAGGAAGACTCTGTGTCAGACTTTTTTTCAACAGGAGGACTGTAACGTTGGGTCGGCATTTCCTCTGCGCTCATCAGGGCAACTGCAAAGTACACTTTGGTAAGTACACTTTATTTTCAGAATGCCCTCTGGCTGTGTGGTTTCCTACAATTAGCAATATAAAATCTCTAAAAGCTCCCTAATTGACATGAGTTCCACGATTTAGAGATGCGGGTCATCTGTCGAGCGTGTCGCTATGCGAAATGCATACAAATGGGAATGGAAAGACAAGGTAAGTGAACAGCTCTTCTAACAGCCCATCGACCTGTCCGTCCTTACCAAGGTGAACCCTCTTTTCAGCAGTTCAACCGCGACGTGATAGCAACAACGGCCGTCGGAAGATTTCATACTCAAAGAGGGCATCTCCATCGAAGCAGTGGGCTTCGGTGACAACTAGTGTAAGGCTCTAAGTATAGCACTAACCGATTTTTCATTTCCCTGCATCTAAAAGACATTGGAATACAACACTAGCGGTAAAATAACCTTTGTGACATTCGAAAAAAATGAGGTGGGGGATCAAACCTAACCGTCTTCCGATGAGCGGAGTACAAGACGGAATTTTCCTAGTGTTGTAACTATTTCGATGGCTGAAAAGTTTATTGTAGGATGGAAAACCACTGCTGTCATTTCTGAGCAATTAGGAATCTTACTCTTTACTGCCCCCTCGACACTGGAAAAATCCGATTTTTACCGAAACACTTTGAAAAAGCGATTTGACCATCGAAATCGTTCGTTCGATTTGTGGGAACTACTGTACGCAGGAAATGGAGGGAATTTGAATCTCGTCAGGATGAACAAGGGATCTGGGAAGGGGAAAGGAGGTGGGGAGACTATGAAACTACAGATTCCAAAGAAGTTGTTGGAACAAAGATCATCTGGGATTTCACTTTTTCATAGCGAACGCCTGTAGTCTCCTCATCCGCCACCCTTTTGGCAAACCTAAACTTTCGGTCAGGCACCGGTGAACCCTATCGTTTGAAGACAGTGATCCATTCTCATTTTTGTAATCATTCCATAGAAAGAATGGAATCTCAAGTTTCGATTCCAACGATTTTGAACGTTTTTTAGGAATCATCTGTATTCTCTCCTGACACCCCGTCACATTCATCGTCGTCCATTTCCGAAGAACACGACCCACAGCCACATTCGCTCCAGTGAGCTTTCCGTTAAGAGCACCCAAGAGAGTTCAAGGGTGTCTCATTGCTATTTCCAGGGAAACAGGAGAGGGTGTGCTTGAAATGTTGTTGAGAGAAGAGCGGTTGTACAATGAACGACGGAGTATCCTATACTGCGTGAAGAGCAGCATATCAGAGATACTCTCAGCCGGTGAAGTGAATGACATCGTGAGTTGCAACACTCTACTGGCGGCTACAGCTTGAAAAACTTCTTATTTCCAGCCGTTCTCATCCAGAGATCTTACCGAACTCACCTTTGCCGGTGTGCGAAAGGATATTCGGGCACAGATATTGGCTACCTACGAATGGATGCGAGGATGGAATCACTTCAAGTGTTTGAGTACCTCAGATAAGGTAATCTGTGCTTCCCCCATCTATATATCTGTGTATCCTTCCTTTTCGGGCAAATGCAAGAGGCATTGCTCACTTGCAGATTACCATCACTTCTAACCGACAATTTCAGAAAATACTACTACGTCGATGTACATTATTTCACCCAATCATTGATCCCTGCTATCTGACGATGAGGCTCGGGCTGCCTGATAGGTAGGGTAGCTTCTGGGGAAACGTACTCACCTTCAGAAGTGGGAGACGTCTAAAACTAGCCGAATTCAGATTTGTCATGTTCAACGGTATGTTCACTGGCATAGCTGTGGACTCAGAAGAAGGATGGAGAGACGAATCCTGCATATCGGCTACCCTCAAGAAAGAGTATGTTTTTGAGTTGGTAGTTGTGGGCAAAACTTACGACTTTGGAACCCGTACTTGGGTGTTCATTTTTTCGCTTCTGAGATTCCGCTTACCCCAACTCCCCCGAAAAGCACAGGTACGGGTTCGACTCCCTTCCGATGCTGAAGTTTTGTCCACAGCTAGCCATCCTTGTGAGGCAGTCGACTGGATTTTTCCGCTTCAGGTTATATCGTCCACTCCTGGATCGAGTTCTGGCCGACATCGTTCGTCCAATGCAAGCAATTAATATCTCCTTCGTGGAATACGTCATTCTCAAAGCCCTCGTCACATTCAAAAGCACTCGTGAGTTGTTACTACAGTACTGCGCAAACAGAGTACTTTCTGACGACAACCAGCTCCTTCGAGATACGCCATGTTTCCTGCGTCTTCCATCAATTATAAGACTCCATTCCTATTATATTAACGAGGTAAAAAGTTAGTTCACTAAGGCCTTCCTAGTCACAAAATTCAATAGTAAGGCCATATATGATGCTGCAGTCAACCCTGGATCAGGCTGGACTTACTGGACACGTAAATACAGTAATTGCTTGTTCACGTAATGTCAGAGTCCATAGTTTAGTGAGCACGAACATTTCATCGTCTCTGAAGAGATGTCTCAACTCACAAATCGATCTCATCTTCGTAGCTCTCTCAAATCATTACGCTAATCTGGGAATGTCAGCCGAGGATGTCGCTGTCCGTACAGGCAATGTAATCTTGCTCGTTGGCAACATTTTTGTGAGTCATCCTGATGTGGAACCGTCTCCTTCTGAGGGTTACTTACACCTTAGTCTTTAGGAAGTCGGTATGCAGTGTCTCGAAAGTCATCAAGTGATACAATTCTTTGATTTGTGGAAGCTCGATGACCTCCTGATCAAACTTATTAGTGAATCTTTGCAGTCGTCACCGAAAAATTCCGGCTAGTACTAGCTTTTACCTTGTGTTTCTGTAGATAGCGACTAGTATACTACGAAACTCTATTATTCCTGAACTTCATATTGTATAAAATTGTTTTCTCTTACTTATACACTTCATATTATGATTTTGTAATGTATTCTTTTATGCTATAGCATATATTTTATGAAAAATGCAATTGGTATAAGTCAAGTCATTGCACATAAATTTATATTCACACGATAATAAACAAATGGACATGAAAAACGGTCTAAAGGTTGCTCCTTGTACTTATCATTGAATAGGATCCCTTGGAACCACCCTACTGAACTATGAATCCTTATAGTTTCCCTGTCCTAAAAAGTTCAAACAAGTGCCTGTATAAGTAGCAAAATTAAGTTACTGATTGAAAAATAAAATACAAAAACGCAGAGGCATGCTTGAAGGAATGCTAGTATAAGGAAAATCAGTTTGAGAACGAATTCTTCAACTTCTTTTCGATAAGAGAAAAGGAATTCATATACACAATTTTACAAAGTTCACCTTAGCTCTAACTCAATGATACATTCTTACAGAACATCAATTTGATACAATCACGAAGTGAAATCTTAAAGTTATCAAGCAAATTTAAATACCAGTCATTTGATGATAGATCAGTAGCGAACACCGAAACAGCCCTGTCCCAGAAAAGCTTCGAACCAATTTCCTGAGGGCTTAGCGAAAAACAGAAAGTGAACTGTACTTCCAAGAGGTCATTCCTGAAAGTAAACAGTGTAGCTTCCGTACTTGTTAATCGATGGACAGTTCTGCGAATGAAAACTCATAGCAACGTCTACAATAAAAGGGTTAACTGCAAAGATTCTGCGACTGTTATGAGTATGGGGGCTTGAACATACAGATCACCTCATCGAGACCCCGCCCCCCTCCCGACTAGTCAAGTAGGGGAGCTTCAACTCCAATCCAAACAGACTGAGGCCACTGGGGAGTACCAGCTTAAGTCGTCGGTGAACAAACGCGAATTGTTGATAATCACGCCTCACAAAAACGAACTCAACCACAACAAGGCTTCTTTCAGACAATGATGAACAAAAGAACACTTGAACACTTGAAGTTCTAATGCATGAGAATGGCATAAAGACTAAAAAATATGTGTACCTGCGAATCTAATTCCTGGGCCTCTTGAATAGGAGGTAGTCGATGCGGTTGCGAAGCGCTGGCGCTGCTACTGGCACGTGATGGCTCCGGCGTATTCTGGAATATTATGTAGCAAAGAATATTCAGCAATAAGAAAAAAAAGAGATTTATAAAACAAATACAAACCTCTTTATTATCGTCATTCATATCAGACCTAGGCTGAGAGCAGGTAGGTGTCGGATTCTGCTTTCCAGCGGCAGAGTCGACCTCCATCTCTTCTTCGTCATCAGATATTGAGCTGCTCTTCGTCAAGACCAACTGATCTCGACGAGCGCATTCCTCTTGCACACTGATGACTTGTGGAGGATCAACCACTACATTCTGAGTACGATCGAAGGTCTGAAAATTTGATGTTTCCTCTTCCGAAAAGTCTCTTTAACAGGCAACATCCGTGTGTATCCATACATATATCTATACCTTGTAAATTCCAATTAGTCGATCACCTAGTTCAAACATGTTATTACGCAGAGAAATGATTACGAACTGTGCATTTTTTGTACGATCCTGAAATGGAAATCAACAAATCAGTGAAAAATGAGAATTTTTCTATACACCACAGACCTTAATGTAATGAGCAATTATGGAAACATTTCTGAAGTCTAAAGCTGCGTCTATCTCGTCCATGACATACAGAGGCGTTGGCCTAAAACATTTTTTCAGTATCAAGACGCAAATAGACTCAGCAGAGTTTTGAAAAAAAGAAGCGATAAGCAAACCAACCGATAATGATGCAGAGCGAAGACAAGTGAAAGGGAGGCAAGTGTTTTTTCTCCACCCGATAAATTTTCGATTTGTTTCCAAGATTTCTTCGGAGGACGAACCCTAGATTGGACAATAATAAGTCAAATTAAAGGTATGATCTCGATCTTACATAATGAGTACTCGAAGGAATATGAAAAGGAGAGGCAGTTGGTCGCAGACCACGGGAGCGGAACACTCTGATGGGTAATCTCTATCAAACAAAGTTCAGATTTTCCCCTGTCTACCAGCCACATTTTTGTGTCATCCAACATGCAGCTTTACTAACAATTTACTTTGCATAGTACTATCACTGAATCCAGTACTCTTCATATCATATTTGAAAGTGTATAGGACCACTATAAGTTCGCTATATGCAAACTATCATCGTAACACAAAGAAAAACTCACATAAATTGAATGCCCTGCGTGAATGGGTCCATGGAATCCTTCAGATCCAAAGAAGCATCACCACCGAGAGTGATCATTTGGTACATTTCTTTCAAGCCAAGACCTATCTTTTCAAAGCCATCCTTAAAAAATTTCGAACATGATTACTGCTCTATTATAATTATGCTTGACTCCAGTGCACATACCATAAACTCAACCAAACGATCTCTACGCATATTGTCCAACACGGCTATATGTTCTTCCATAGTTTCCCTGGCTGCGTCGAGCACAGCTCGTTCTCCTTCGAGCTTCTTGAGCTAAAAACCAAGACGCATGGATTGTGGACTACAGCTCTTCTATTAGCTCCCAATAGGAACGAACCTTTTCCTTGTAGTCATGAATGACATGCATATTAATGTCNACTACAGCTCTTCTATTAGCTCCCAATAGGAACGAACCTTTTCCTTGTAGTCATGAATGACATGCATATTAATGTCGGTTCGAGTGGAGAGTTGCTTCTGTTCAAGATTTGTCAGTGTGAACTTAATGTGCTCTCTGTCTAGTTCTGCCACATCCTCTCGAGTCAATTTGGGCACCGTGCCATCAGGTGATCCCAGGTACTCCTCTTCTGCATCACCGCCTTTTCGCTTATCACGCTAAATTTATCGCTAATAGTGGTCACTACGAAGGCATACTCATGATCAACAATGAACCAAAAAAGGTCTAAACGAATGCGGTGTATGGCGCATCCATTGTGAAATATTCAACTCCGTTCATAGCCTGTGTCTACAAACAGGAATAGAATGCAGAGATTGCTTTTGAGGCTCAGCTACTCCATCAGTTAAGAAATGAGCATGTGGAAAAAGTGACGAGACTAAAGCAGCAACATAATTCACCTTCTTTCCTTTCTTCTCAGCCTCTTTCTCCACGGGAGCTAGGTCTCCTAACAGTGAGTNAGCAGCAACATAATTCACCTTCTTTCCTTTCTTCTCAGCCTCTTTCTCCACGGGAGCTAGGTCTCCTAACAGTGAGTCGTCAAAAGAATCGTTCGCGTGACGAGGTTTCACCGGTTTTGGAATGATATCGAAGTCCTGGGTCTGGTGCAAAGTCAAGGCTTCCATCTGAACATGATTGAAGCAGATATGGTAGTGCTACAGTCGACCTTATTTATATGTCTTCCCCAAACTCACTTGCTTTTTCAACTTGTCGATCTCCACTTGAAGAGATTTCAAGTTTCCTTCCTTTTCAGCTAAATCGTCTGTGCATATCTGGAATAAAGGGTGTAGAACCTGCATCTGGCAACGCCTTTCTCATTTCGAGAAACACTCACCTTAAGTTCTTTGAGATATTTGAGTTCGTCCCGGTTGAAATCCTCCCTACGCTGCCGTGTGTTTTTGAGAAACTCCTCGATCTCACTGAGTTTTCGCTGGAAATATACTTTTATAATAGTTTTTAATGTATAAGCAATTCGTATGAGAGTTACGCTTACGTCTCTCAACTAGGTAGTATGGATTTTAAAAATTGAAGGGAAGAATGAACACAACAAGAACAAAAATAGCACAGAACCAGAGAAAGCGATTCAAAGATATGGCACGCCTTCCAAGAGGTACATTACCTTTAAGTCAATTTGCTGAGTTTTGAGCTGGCTGAGCTGTTTTGGAAGATTCTCCTCTTCTTCCGTGAGCTTCTTTTCTTTTGCTTTCTTCTCAGCCAAGGACTTCTCAAGGAACTTGATCCGGTTTTGGACCTACAACGATATAATGGAATTGCCAAACAGTACACAACAGCGCCGCTTGTCAAATAGTTTGCAACGAGGATTGACTTACTTTTTCCATATTGTGCTCGTTCAGGTCAATGCTCACACGTTCCTTTACAGCCTGTTCTTCAATTTCTTGCCTCCTCTTTTTCGCAGTATCTGCTTCATCGAGATATTTCTGCAATGAGACGAAATATAGGTTTTTACTTTTACTGGATTGGAAAGAAAAAGTCAACACTCATACCTGAACAAATTCATGAAATATAGATTTTACTTTTGCAGCCACTACGTCAACTTTGGCTTTGGCAGCAGCAACTTCTTTTGCACATTCTTCTCTCTCTTAAATACCAAGTTGACATCAGTATGGCATAAAGGAAGTCAAAGTACGTCAAAAAAATGCTTCTAGATTTTAAGGAGCCCACCTATAGTCGCAGCTTCAATCTCAGCTTTCTTTGCCGCAACTTCATCTTCATCAGCAAGGTTTTTTTGTAGCTGCTCACTGACGTAAACCACTTGCTTTTCCATGTGAGAGATTCGTTCAGTAAGTTTCTATAAGCATTGGAAAACTAACAATTCGACCAGAAAACAAGAGTATATTCCATTTTTTTTGTGTGTAATATTAAGCCCTGTTTTAGTTCAATATATGCTTCTAGATGCTTCCAACTGACCTGGCTATTTTCAATCTCGAACTACAAACTCTTAAAGTAACCACTTACAAGAATTTCGTTGTCACAGGCGTTGTATTGTGTACGCAATCGATTTGCATCATTACTTAAGGCAAAGATTCGCTGCTCCATCTAAAAACATTGAACGTATAAGCCGAATTACCACATCTTTTGGACTGATTGTATTATTACAAATCATATTATAGGCTCTGATTACCTGACGACAAGCATGTGATGTTTCAGCAAGCTTCTCATTCTTTTCATCTAATTCCTTAATGAGCGCTGGAAGCCTATTTTGCGCTTCACGGAGCGCTTGATCTGCTTTTCCTTTCTCTTTGTTACCCATAAGACCACTGCAAACAATATTTCTCAATCGGACTTTTCCTAGGCGAAAACACTCGTAACAGAAAATTCAACTCACTATTTAGGCGCACCTCCACCAGATACAGTACCAGAGCTATCAACAACCTGACCAAGGAGGGTTACGATACGCAACGCTGAAAATGTCTTGCAAAAGATATCACAAACACCGTATTAGGGTTTAACACGATACACTATTTTGGTGAGCCTCAGCATACCTATATGTAAAAACTTACCAATTTTTTTTTTGAAAACATAAGCTATGAATGGCTATGTGATTTGGGGTACCCTATAATCTCCACTCCAACCGAGATTTCGGCAAAAGTCACGCATACGCTATATCCCCAGTTTCGCACGCGTGCTACGAAGTAGCTGTTGAATACAAAAATTGAAGTGTCACAAAGTTCAACTCACATCGATCCGTACGCGAGAGATCAGTAGCTTCCTTCAGAGTATCAACGACGATAGTGTCGAAAACAGTTGAATAGAAAACTTTTCTGAGGCGTGGGTCAGGAATGTCAATGAGATCAAACAATCGCGGTGCAGGGCTGAATTAAGGAAAATACAAAAGAGATCAAAATTGAAATCAATTTAAATAAATAAAATTTGATGAATGGAACCTACAATTTCTTCTTCGTATCCATGCTATCCTTGAATTCACTCGTCTTGTCCAAAATTATAAAGTTTGTACGACCGAGATTCTTCTGAAACAACAAACTATTCTTTTACTTGATAGCACAACCGAAAAACTGTTTACCTTCACTAAGTAATCAATAGCTTCATGACCATCATTCGTTGTTTCAACGACATATGAGTCCAAAGCTGCTGTCGTTGTGGATATGGCTGCGTCATACTTTTTGTCAATCGTACCAAGATCACCCTAAACACGAGTAAGAATGTCAGAACAGCAACCAGTGGAGAAAGTGTAGGAATCTAATTCAGGGATAAAAAAGAAGTAAGCATCCAAAGAACTGCTATATGAAGAAGAGTACATAGCGCACAATTATAAGTCTGAGTTTCACAATTTGTCGTCGAATGGGATCTCACCAAAACCTTACCAATCTTCCAATCAGACCCTTGAGTAGTCCTTCGCTCTTTGCCTTGGCCAGTGCTTTCTGACGTTCTGTTCCAGCTAGCCCCGATGATACAAGCTGTTTGTCTTCAGAAACTTTAGCACGCAACACATTCACCTGAAATAATTACCAAAAATTAATCTGCAATTGGCTACCAGGAAGAGGAAATTACATATCGACGTTCACTTACCTCCTCCATAAGCTTGTCCTCCTTTTCCTTTATTCCCGGAAGAGATGCTCGGGCCTGTGCAAGTTCTTCCTGAACGCGAGGAAGTGATTCCTTCAGCTCGTCCATTTCCCTGAATGGTAACAGAATAATCCAAGGCTGTTCCTTTTTCACATCCTTTACGAGATTAGATAGCTTTCAAGATTTAGAGAAAACCACAAACCCAGTCTTCTTTTCAAGTTCTTCTTTCCATGTAGACAGATTGTTCTGGAAGTCAGTTAATCGCTTCCTTAACTTAGTCTCCTCATGTGTCATGTTTTTCAGCGTCTCCTTTGCAATATGGATCTGAACGAGTTAAATGCGTTTTTGTGAAAAATTTTGATTCCAGCGATGTAGAAAGATACCTTGTTTTTAGCATCGACTTCCTTTAGAACGAGCACTCCCATTTCTTCCTCAAGACGTGCTCTTTCAGCCTTTTCAGGTCCAGCTTTGCGGTCAAACTTATCACGATTGTCATCGGCCTGTATAAACAATTTACAGCATATAGCGGGCTCATACTAAAATGGTTCAAAAAAATCCAAATGTACCTTTTTAATATTGTCGCGTTCGAGCTCGTTTAGTTCAGTGATAGAGGCCTTTAGAACCTCTAGTCTAGCAGCAGCTTTCGCGGGAACTCCTTTCAACTCTTCGAGCTAAACGAAGGCACTACAGCCAACAATACAACCGTTGCAGAGAGCAACGTGAAAATGAACTCAGGCAACGTGTACAAAACAGAAGCTCATTTCTATCACCTTTAACTTTTCTTTCTCAATTTCATCAGCAACACGAGTAATGTCAGCAACGTTCCTCTTCATGGTGTTAGTTCGCGCTTTAGAAGATCGTTCAAGAGCGCCAATTTCATCACGGATAGCCTTTTCATCTTCACGAACACGGGCCTCGTCCCTGTATTTGCACAAAATATACTTGTAAGCTTTTATATTGCTACCAATAGACTGAGCAATACCTCTGAGCAGCTTCAAGTCGATCATTATCCGCTTCCCTAGCGTCAAGAACCTCTTTCAATGCTTTATCGACCTCAGCCTTCTTTTCGTAGGCAGCATCTCGAAGTGGCTGAACTACCTCAACTTCTTCCAAAATCTTGAACCTAAATAAAAGAAAACTTATTCTTGAGCAAACTGAATCGATCACTACATTAGTAGGAAATTTCGCAAACACACAGTTTAATATGAAGAAGCTGGTTTCTTAGAAGGACAGCATGATTTTCTGCCTTCAAATACGATATCATTTCACGGACTGGTGCCTCCAAAGCTGTTTTCTCCCTATCGGCCACACGAACCCTGAAAGATTCAATTAATGATGATCTTCGAATAGAAAGGTGATGTTGACGAAGGCAAATTTGGGGTTTCCATTTTTGTCTCATAGGTCGACAGTGCCCTAGAAAGTTGCATCACAAGCGTATCCTCTTTGAGGTACAAAAATTCTTGCTGATGGCAAGATATTTTGTAATTTTAAGAAACACACAATAACAAACAAAGATTCACTGGTGTCTGAAGATCGAAAATCCTTGGTTAACTAAGAGAATTTGAAAATTCAATTTATAAAAATGAAACCTTTGCAAAGCTTGTGATCGTTGCTCCCTCAGGGTTTCGACTTTTGCGGATAACTTTTCAATGGGAACCTAAACGTATGACGTATTCATATCTGAAGGCATATACTGCTTCTAAACTGACCCGAAATCGACTAGAACCGATGATATCTTCCAAGTATTCTAACATGCCTTCTTCGTGTGCAGTTTCGCCTTTAGGCTTCATCATAGCGATTTGTTCCACTTCTCCCTAGATTAGTATTGTATAGTTTAGACGAAAGAATGAACTCAAGCATAAAACCAAACCTGCAGGATGAGGAAACGATTGTGAACCAAGTCAATTCCAAGATCTCTCAATCGGACAGCAATTTCTTTTATAGACATTGTCTTAAAGATGAAATACGAACTCATTACGCATACTTTGGAGAAAAATGATTAGATTCACCTTTCCATTCCAAGCATACACACTGTTGTTATTTTTGTAAGCAGTCCTTGAAACGCTGAACTCGCTACCTTCAACCACTTCGAAGTGACCATCCTTTAAAATTTTTTGGCACTTGGTATTTTTTGTATCTTGACAAGAACAAATGTAAGATCAAGAACACTAGCAAAACTAAGGAGGCCAATAAAAGATCGAAATAGGGTCCATAACCAATCTAGAGAAAGAAAAGTCTAACATTGATAGAGAACAGCATGGGATATTCATTTTACGAAGAATCGGTTGACGAACGCACCTTGTCGATGATCTGTTCGAAAAATACTTCTACAGAACAGCTATTGATATCATCATGGCCTCTAGAGGAATGTATCAGCACGGAAAGTTTCTTGGAACGAATCTTCGAGGCCTTAACGGAGGAAATAATGATAATATTGGCGAAGTGGTAGGGAACCGAAGGTACGAATAATTAGAAATGTACCTTGTAACCAAACACGAATAACAACGAATCAATAACGTTACTCTTCCCTGAGCCATTGGGACCAATGATGGCAGTAAAATTCTGAAAAACTTGAACACAATTCTCTGCTGACGACCTTTCTAATCGGTCTTTAGCTTCACGACCTTTGAGCTTACTCCTTTCTCAATATTTGCATATAAGTCAATAAAGATTGCAGTATCTCTTCCTTATCATTGAGTAATTACTCGAAACAGCAGCATCGGATTCCGGATTTCAGCGAAGCGGGATTTCTAACCTTATGAAAGGGACCGATTCTCTGCCGTCCAAAGTAAGACTTGAAATTGGTGGCAACGATTTCTTTGATGACAAGTCTCGCACCGCTACCGTCCGGTTTCATGCACGGTTGTGGCCTCGGAGGGATAACCTGAAGTTAAAAGCATCAATTTCTAGTGGATATAATAAAATTAAAATCGTGTACCATCCGCAGAAGGTCTTCGCTTTCGAATTCTTCGACAAATTCATTTTGCTCATCAGATGAACTGCTGTCCTGTCTCTGAACGAAGCCAGTAATCGGAGAAAACAACCAGTGGACGTATAACGCATGATCGAATATAAAGTCGAAACTACTGTAAGGTAGAATATATCATCTCCAAAAAGCCTTTAAATTGATTTGCCGCAGCGAGTAAACTGTGACCTACTGCTAAAATGACTAGCAGGAAGATAAATTGAACGTGACAAACGAATTTCCCATGTCTTACAAATTTGTAGGTGAAGACATGCAAGAAATAAAACAAACTTGGGAACATAGACAACACCTCTACAGAAGTTAGGTGAACATACTTGCTCTCCTTTTTTCTTGTTGTCCTTCGAGAGCGCTTTGGTGACCTTAGCTGGTGTATTGGGTTTGGATTGCTTCCTCTTAAGACCTGGTGGCGACTTTGCTGGCGACGGATGTCGTTTCTTAGCAGTTTTCTTCTTGGGTTTATCGTCATCTAAACGAATTTTCAACGGTACACCGTTTCGTAATGAAGAACAGGCAGATCTGGGAAATGTGAAAATCAAAGCGTCACCTGAGCTGAAGTCGCTATCATCATCTGAATCTACCCGCTTTTTTCGTGCCATAATTATCCAAGTATGTTGTATGCTACGCCTGCAGTATTCAATTAATTAATGTGATGTTACTGAATACCAAGAATACGAGTATGGTATGCGCATAGTATACACTTATGAGTCAAAACCTCGATGGCAACAGAATTGAGCTAATAATTATTCAACCTCGACAAGCAAAAAGGGGAAGTAGGACTAGCCCAGATTGCACTACATAGGAAACAATTAAACTTAAAAGGTCGCTAGTCGTAGAAGTAAATACAATAACAAAGAATCAAACAGAGGAAAAAGGAAGAGGCCAGAATTCGAAAACGCTACAGAGTTGGAGTGTACGTGGTATGCATATTTTCATGTCCCACTAACACACAAAAAGATGGCCAATACCCATTAGTGAAACGCAGTTCACAATTAAAAAGATGGCCATTTTCCAAATTTTAGTAGATTGATATCAGAAACTGTCATTTAAAAAAAGTTTTCAAGGACAAGATTGGAATGTGCTCTTAAGGAATCATCGATCATTATATAAACCGCTTTACAAAATATCAACCCGCAAAATAAATAAATCGTCTATAGAAAAGAAGTTGTGAATTATTTAGCACTAACTACAATCCAAATACGCAAAAAAGAAACTTAGCAAATTGAACAAACAACCTGATAAAGTTAGGTTGTTTGTTGGGGAAATGGAAGCACAAAAAACAGGGAAGATGCAGTACACCATTTCCTAATGCTTAATTTCGAACTAAA
>UZAF01016262.1:2261-21529 GCA_900617895.1 Haemonchus placei | reverse complement strand
GGTCGCGGACCCATCTCACGAGCGACCGATCGCGCGACTGGTCGCCATTCGCTAGCGAGCGGTCGTGGACTATGAAAGATGACTTTCACGGAAGCTCTGAGCGAGAGGAACGCTATGCCTCGTGTCGCTCAAGCGAGGCCCGTCCACTGGACCACTTTGGTTCGCGATAGGGGCGAATGAAGACGTTATTGGCATCGGCTCGAGAAAGTAGACGTTCAACGGGATAACAGGTGATGCGGGTGATACAGGTGATTGATTTGCATAGATCAGTTGCTCCTCAACTGAACATACTTCACTCTGAGACTGGAGAAGCTCGTAGTCTTTCGACTTGCTCTTCCTCTTGAACGAATGTGCCTGAATTTGGAATAGTTCGAAAATCGAAGAGCCGTTTTTGGTTTATGTATAGCAAGACTTACCTTGAAATTGCTTATTATCAACATGACTAGCAAAAACAGCCAAAGAATGGAGCCGTATGTGTAAATCTGCAATAACTACCGAAGTTCAAAATTATGACTCTTTCAATAGGTAGAAAGCCAAAACATTTGAAGCGTTATAATCTCAAATAAGCAATTATTCCGTTGTCAGTTGAGCCATTTGCTTCATTTTCTTTTTGACTATTTCCATACCCAGTTTTAACGACATTCTATCATATTGAGTAACCTACTTGTTATCCAACCACCTGGAGCAAGATGGGAGAGGAGCGCGATTGAGGGAAAGGGAGGGATTTGCTTATAATATTATGAGATGGAATGGTTGTAAAGAGGTGGTAACATAGCTCGAAGGGCGAATATCCCAGATGGAAAGTTATCCTCTAAAATTCTTACCCCTATCGCGATGCTCATCGAGAACGTATCGGATCGGTACGACAGGCCATCTTTTGCCAAGCCATCGAGATTGTCCATTCTAAAAAATGAAACTCACCATTGCTAAAAAGCTGGAATAATGATTCATTATCATCGTGTGAATCGTTTACAACCAACAACACAAGAAGGGTTAGGGCTGACACAAGTGTATCTGATGAAGGCTCGGCATTCCTTTTCCAGCTCTCTCCTCTAACGCTGCAGATCGCTCAAAGGGAAAGAAAGGTCTAGTACAAAGTTCGAATCATCGAAGTCTTGCCACCCTTCAGGATCCTTCTTCACTTAATCATGAACATTCAGAAAGCCAGAGACCAAGAATGATAACAAAACAACGAGGGAGGGATGAGGAGGGGGGGGGGGGGGGGGGGGGGGGGGGGGGGTGTAGGAGAGTTGGTGGGAAATACGCAAGTAGGGCCCCACTCTTTGCAGTTTCCTTCACGTTACTTATGAATTGTGACGCCAGTGTCATGCCGATGCCTCACTGTGTCATTTCTCAAGGAAACTACTGTCACAGCCATTACCTGCCTCTCTAGCCAGTCAGCACCCTTCCTACGCCCTGTGCCCCACTCATGCGGGCAACCCATTTGATGTCCCATTCTTCACGACCATCTAAGCCACATACTCAGTGTAATACCACAACTGACGGATGCCAAGTAAGCATGAAGTAAACGTGATATGAATGATGTCACGTCGAAGAACAACTTTTCAACTTGTTTCTTTTCTCTTGTTTACCCTTGCCTTCCGCCTTGTTGCTTTTGTATTTGAGCTTTTCAAACAAATATATTTATCTATACATCGAATCATCAATGAAATATGTACAGCACAATGAGCCTTTCCACTAGAATTACATCACAAGGAGGAATGATAAGCATGGCGTAATGCCCGTAGAACGAGATATGAACAAGCATCAAAGCAGGATAGCTTTCGTGACCGCATTTGACCGTCTTTTTTCCAAAGCCGATTTCAGCGCCTGATACTTCACAATATCCAACTCTGTGAGAAGATTTACAAGTATCCGTTCATCGTCAAAAGAAAGATTCTCGTGTTCCAAATGCATTGGTGACAAAAAGCGAGACATATATACCTGCAAAAAGTACAAAACTACGTGAAACTATTCTAAAATTTGGTGCATAACTAGAAAACTCACAAAAAAACTCACCAATGACGATAAGTTGGTGAGCGTGGCAGCCACAAAAGCAATCAGAGTTGCATCAGAAGGGAATCGTCTTTTATTTTTCAGATGAGAAAGTAATACACCACGATAAGGAACCGTGCGTAACACGCTTGCATTGGTGTCGAGAATTGCGGTATCACGTAGGTTCAATGCAGCTGATTCTCCTCGTTCGTAACAGACACCAACCACCCCCTTGGGCCGGCTGAAACAGTAGGTAGACAGAAATCGGAGAAATCTTTCTTATCGAAACAAACTCGAACATCTATCTTGTTATAGAGTTAATTATAAAATCCTCAAATAAAACTGAATAGTTCCAAATGCCTGGTTTTTTCATAAAGTTCCGGCATTCGAAAAATACTCGGAAACTTCCCCTCGCCCAATTTGCACTGTCTTACTGAGTGTATTGCCAAACAAAAAATAGGAAACTAACACTTCTTGGTTCTCCGTCCATAGAACCACCTTATGATTAGGATGGGCTTTTGGCTTCAACGAATTGATTTTGTCCACAAGATCGATAACGGTGTGCTTTCTCTGGACAGAGCCACAGACCACCATGTCGTCGCCAGCAAGCACAGGGAACAAAAGCTTAAATCCGCTTCAGGTCATCGAAACTCCTATCAGAAATCAATAAATCCCTGTTTACATTGTCAAGATGATGAGCGACTGTTCGCATTGTTTCTTCATTCCCGATAGCTGCCTGATCATGGCTAAAAACTAATGGAAAGAGTGGCTATTGATTGCTATGGCTTCAATTTTCAGATGAGAGGTACCTCTTCGAGTTGTTGGGCTTCATTGGAGAAACCAGTTTAGGGAAACGAAGTATCGGTGTGTTTGCGCAATACAGTACACCTTCTCGAACATGGTTTTCTGAGCATTCCACAAGAAAAGGATGCAAATTGGCCAGAAAGGCGTCGTAAACCTAGAAACATCTACATTCACAGTAGTACCAAGTTTGTCTCCATAGCAGATAGTAAATTCTAGACAAAAAATGCAAAAATACTAAACAGTAAAACGCAATACATAAAATAAGAGGCTTTAGTTCAGCATGACTTCCGAGGCGATTGATTGAACTTCTTCTCACGAAAGCGCTCCAGCTGTAGATTGTCATACCATGAGAGATTCATACTTACGCAAGGTGTTAATTCCGAAACTGGACACAGGGCTGAGGTCTGCATGAAGGACATAAACATCTCCTCAGCCGCAGCGCGATCTTCACCGGTGTGGCCACTACAGTCCATATCTAGAAAAAGTTCACTATGAGGTCCTTATGTGAGCAGATAACTGAATTTTTAACTAATTTCACGAATTGAGACAAGGGACCCCCATTAGGTGGAATCTTCATTGGCCACTGTATAGAACCGACTTTGGACCAGATCAGAGCCTTGAACGTGATAATACGGACTGAGATGAGAAGAAGACCACTTATTTACAACCTATGGAGACCAGTACACTCAGTATTCATGGCAAACTGAAATAAAGTACTGCAAGGTGGTACAGTTATTCTTCAACACCCAATGGAGTGAGTATAACCGCCTCTGGATGGAAACAGGTAAATTATTCGAGCAGAGTACCTTGATTGGATTGAAAACGTTCAATATTCGATGTTTAAAACATTAGTATTCATACATATGCAAACTAACAAGTACGCGATTCCGACAGCACTTCATACATGGCCTGCATTCTCGGTCGGAGTTTTCGAGCCTGAATAGAAATTATTCATCTCTGTATACTATGGAGTGAAACACCCTGAACGACTGTTCAAAAGACCCTTAGAATAGATTCCCTAAAGTTCGCAGTTTCCTACGATTATCTCGCGCTTTCTTCGGTCGTCTAAACCCGCGGCAAGAGCTCCCCTCGATAAAACTCTCAAGTGTATCCGCATGATCATCGATCAATAGCAAGGGCTTGCAAACTCCTTAAGGGCATAGCAGTCCGCGACTTGAGAGAGATCGTATCCAAAATCGTACCTGTTCAGCGACATTTCCTAATTTACGACTTGTAGTCGGTAGCTTCAGCAAATCGACATCTAACGTGTAATAGGTCTGTACGGTGTCCGACTCTGAAAATGAAGGGCATTTCTACGAGGAAAAAAGGGACGCGATAGCTTGTTTCTCAAAATCCGGAGTTAGTGAACTTTTCTCCAGCTAAAGCATCACCGTCTCAAAAAAANAAAAAAAACAAACAGAAAGGGGTTTTGAATAAACGCTATGGACATACCAACTGCATCAGAGATCTTGATGATATCACTGAGTTGTCTCATGAAATATCGACGATTACATTTGATCAAAGGCGACACCAGGCTACGTACTCCGTTTGAAAAATGCGACAATCGACTTGAAGTGGGACGTTCTGAGCTCAGAACAGCAACGCACAATGGACGCTGAAAATAACAATGTAAAATGATTGAGTTGGTTATACAAATGTAGACCGATCAGCCAGACTCGAGGGGAATGTATCCGTGAGTATGATTACCAATATTCGAATGATTCTTCCCTTGGTCGGTATGAAAGGTGGTAGCCCTAACGAAATTGAGGCAGAATGAAGATTCAGCGAGGGGCTCACAAATCTAGGCACCGCTGTAGCAGCACAGGTCCGCATTTCTAACACATTTACTAATAACCGACCAAATTTCAGGTCACTGGAGCCAATATCATAGAACACTAAAGTGAATACCCAAAATACGACTAACGACTTCCAGCCCACTACCCTTTAACATGCAGGGTTGCATCATTCATTAAACCTGTTCCTCATTAGGCACAATTTCCACATTTCGCACTCTATTAAGCATGATTAATTTGCAAACGTTTCCTTCTTCCAGTTGGACCGCTCAGCGATGGAGGTTTTAAAGAAAAAAAGTAACGCACCTGAAAGGCCCTCGCTCTTATGTCGTATATAGTTGTATAGTAAGACATGGCATAAATTCCCGTTTGCTGATTGTATATAACTAAGAGTGTCCCGCTCGCTGCTTCAGAGCTCATCAGCCATACCGATAAATTGTCGATATCAACAGAAGTAGGGATTTCTTCTGAAACGAACTTGATGACAATACAGTCAGAATTACTTCCCCGCTGTTGCTGTCGCCTTACGAATTAAACGTTCATCTCAGTGGGCGACGGTTTTTCCTTTCCAATCACCTTCTCGTTAAGCGATGAAGCTAATTGGGTCCAGCTTCTGCAGACATCTTTATCTGCTTTATTTGCATGCACTTGCATAAACTACTGGCGACAATAAAAGTTAATTGAATTCCCCAAATCACTAGCAATAGAATTTAATTGGATTCTCTAGATCATAGCAGAATAGGGCTCTAGTGTGAATAGGAGATAATTAGCAAGAGCTAGATATTACCTGGATCAAGGCCTTCAACTTAAAAGAAAAACTATCCTTACTAATTTAATAATTTACTGAACTGTACGATCAGAGCAGTGATTTCAGATCTATCTGCAACTATCTCTTCTTTTTCAACGTCAACTTACTTGTCTTCAGGCCGACCGTAGCAAGTGGGCGAGGTCCTTGTACCTGACAAAACTCGACCACGACTACAACCGGATCGATATTACATCCTAATCGATTGAATGGATCAATCGCTCCTTTATTCCGCAGCAGCAAATCCTCTGCGCGAATGGTTTGGGCCATATTACCTGGAAAAAATTAAGGTGAAATGACCAGCTCTTTAGAAGACCAGCACATGAATAAATAAGGATATCAATGGGTAGACGACGGTAGAACGTAGGGATTAAAAAAGTCAGCTCTCTACTTCGATGAATGAATCCGACCACTCCATCTAGTTGGAAGGCCCCAGTCAACGGAATGTTGTGTTCATGAAGTCTCGAAGAAACCACTGTGAAACCTGCCTTTCTGTCGGCTTCGATCTTGTCGAAGTTTTAGATGGATACAAACCTAAACATATGAGCTCCAAATCGCAAACTCCCCTCAAGAGATGGAGTTGGGATAAAAAAACACTTTGCGAGGTACACATGAAAATCCGACATATCCCTAGCATTCAAATGTCAAAAAGAATCAAAGTAGTAAAATATGATGAGAACGATATCCATTCTGGAAAAAACTCAACGAACTCATTTTGATGGAAGACTTTTATGCAGGACAAAAGATTGCAATCATTCAGAAATGACTTTTTCCAGTTACAATAATGAATCGAAATAATAGATACATAAGAGCTTCTAAAACATGTACAATTCCTTCCAGCTCACTCAAATAATCATAGAGCTATCAAGTCGCCAGCCTAGATATGTATAACACATTTTTACACAATGATATAAACTTCACACAATATGTTAAATGACTGAAAAAAGAGAAGGAGAAAGCAATAGAAAAAAGAAGATAAAGAGAAGGTTTGAGAATCTTTCCGTGACATTGAATCCACGGACCTAAAATAGCAAGTGAACTATCGGTTAGTGATCTCTTTGGCGGAGGGACATTTTGCGAGATTTTGCGGGTTCATCAATCTGATCTTCATCGCTTTCATCAGGTTTCTTCGAATGACGTTTTGTTTTGTCTTCCATTCGAAAACGTCGATTAGTTGGAGCTGAATCAGACGGCTTTGCACGTTCTTTAGCGGCTCTTTCATGAAACCTTCCCCTTGCAACAGTTCCCGTCTGTGGAGAATCTTCTTCACCACTAGATTGACTTGACGAACGTAGAGAGCGGGTAGTCCTCCTTTCGTCATCCTTGCCAGCGGGTGCTCTCTTTACGCTTGCTTTCAGGGAGGAAGTTTCATCCTTTTTGATTCTTTCTGGAACTATTCGATTTCCGAAAGATATCTTCTTCCCTCCCCTTCTAGAACTTTCCAAATCCTTGCTCAGAACGTTCGCATCACGCAGCTGCGCATGTTCTTCAAATTTCGATCTTTGTTTACGAGACCTTGGCTCCTTACCCTGAATGGGCTCTACGTCATCGCGTGGTGTATCCTGCTCAGAGCTATCCTGTTCTCGATTCTTAGAAGCTCTGTCGGTAGTATCGCTTGAAGGCAACCTTTGTGGCGAACTGTTTCGTCTTGAATGACGCATGTGTGAGTCATCCTGTGTTTCTGAAGAAGAAAGACGAGTGGGTGAACTCAATTTACTTGGACGGCCACGCCTCTTGGAAGACTTGTCAAGACTTCGCTCTGGGGAAGAAGTGGGAGATTCCGTATTCTTAGCCGGACCTAATTTTTTACCAGATCTGAGTGGACGCGTTGAATCTAACGTATGACGTTCAGATTCTTCTAATTTTCTGGGCTTTCTTCCTCGCGGTTTCCGTGTCTGTGAATCCTCTTGAGTTTCCGACGAAGATAACTGGCTCGGCTGGGTTAATACCCTCTGACTGCTCAGAGTTTCACTGATGTTTTCGGCAGTCCGCTCTGGTGATGAAGCAGAAGATTCTGGGGAGCGCATGGGATCCACTTCCGACGGCACAACAATTTTATCAGATTTTAGGGGGAGTGCAGAAACCAGTTCCTCAGTTTCTATAGGCGCAGCCACCTTCTTAGGCGGTCTTCCTCGTCGGGGATGATTTGTTCGAGTTCGAGGCTCCGCCACTGTTGTAGGCGTATCATGTTGTGTCTCCTGAACTTCTGGAAGCTTTTCAGCAACGTGCAGTGAGAACGGTGCAGTAGCTTGGGATGAATGAATGGGACCAGTTTCTGAATGCGGAAAACCTTCAGCAGACTTGAGCGATCGAGGAGTGTCGAGCTGTTCTGATGCCACAGATTCTATCGCCTTCTTCGGCTTTCTCCCTCGTACGTGCTGTTTCTGCGAGCTTTCGTGTGTTCCTGAAGAAGATACCTGAGAAGCCAGCTCAACATTCTGAGTTGTTTGAGAACTTTCAGCTCGTTCGTCGGCTACACCGGCAGGTAATGGAACTGACTTATCTTTTCCAGCAGGCCTATTTTGAGAACTTTCCGGTGATAAAAAGTCGTCTCTTTTTTGTTGAGTTGTTTCAATACAGAGGTCGTTTTTGTTAGCTTTTTTAGAAGGAAGGGTGCGAGCGCGTCGTTGGGTTTTTGAACGTGATACTTTCTCATGGGAGCTTTCAGGTATATCCGCTGACATGGGAATACTGTCCAAACTACCATGGTGCGATCGATTAGTCTTCTGCTGGTTCCGTTCACTAAGAGAAAGATCTACTTCGTCTGGCACAACTTCATACGAAGACAATCTCCATGCTTCGATGATAGCCTGCGCTTTCTGTATAGCGTCCTTGTCAAGTGAAGATACAGCGGCACCAGCAGACCTTCCCCGATGGGACTTACGGCCGCGTGACTTTGACATCGAAGATTCCATCGATTTGATTAACTTCCTCGATTCACTTGCAAGCTGGGACTCCTGCATAGTCATCGGCTCTTCTTCATCCTCCATTTCTTCGTCTGAAGAAATCTCTATTGTGACAATTTTTCTGGAGTTCGAGGGCCTAGTATGCAGATTTCTATCTCTTGCAGACATTGACGACGGTAATGAAAAATGAGTCCGCCTTCTGCCAATCAGTGAAGGAGAAAAAGGACGACGCTTAACCACCGACGTTGCCTCTATGTCATCCGATATGCTTCCACCCGAAGAGAGATCCAAAACACTGGAGGGGTGTGCACTCAAATCTAACTTAGCAGATTTCCGAGCTGCTATTTTTGTAATTGATACAGCATCTGAGCTTGATTCAAACATGTCGACCCTCTTGCGCTTTGCGCGTTTGTCTTTCAATGGACCAATTTCCTTCGATGAATGTGGTCCCATATCCTCGACGGGAACAATATCTGGTTCCCAAAACGTAACTCTTGAGGAAGTACCTGGCAATGAAGATCTCCCTGAAGGAGCATGGATAGGTCCGGAGAATACAGAATAGTTGTTAACAGCGTTAATGAAAATGTTCGCATAGGCCGCGACACAGGTAACATTACAAAAGCTTTCGACGACGGTGGCTTCTTCGACGTGTTCACGTTCCGGCACGAAAGAAACAGGTATTTCTTCTGGCCTTGCTTGGCCGTTAACTACTTGGGTTTTAGAGAGAGATGATTTCAGCTTTTCGTAAAAGTTGGAATGACATTTCATTCGAAGTAGATTGGGAGTCTCAGCACCGAGGAAGTGTCCGTTATCCTGGAATTAGACATTAATCAAATGAGAAGCATTACGCCGTTGATGGCAACTGAATCAAATAAAAATCTCAAGAAAAGCTCAGAATAGACTTACCGAAAACGACTCATAGAGGTCTGCAGTAGTAATATGGTGAATGGAGTGTTTACGCTCGATGCTGAAGAATCAAATAACCGATTACTGTATCAGAAATCTCAAAACCGAAATCAATACATCTCAATTGAGCATACCTATTGTCATAAACAGGTTGGAAGCCACTTCGAAATCCGATTCCATCGAGAATTGGTTTCTTTCGCACATGTACTGCAGCATCGATTCTATCAGCTAACATTGTCTGCAAAAAAAAGATTGAGGTTGTGAAAGAAATTATATTGTGAAAAGGTAGGCCATATATATTAAATAGGGTCAAAGACTGTTACCAAAGTGGGTTCACCTTTACAGCATCACCGAGAAGTTGACCAGCAGAGGGATCAGGAGCTGCCCATCCATTCTCAAGGCTACGCAGAATGAGCAGTGCGTTAATAGTCGAGATATGCGGGACATAACCCTTCTAAAAAGATTGAAAGCATAGTCTTCAACCACTAAAACGAACAGAGAATGAACGGAAATTAGAGCTTCGCATAATAAGCCATGTTTTGAGGGTTGTATAGACGAAACCTAAGAATTCCAGGCCAAGTCCAAAAGAAAACTCTTGACTGCTTGACTGCCCGAGAATTAAGATCTTCATCTTTGGAAACAATCTTTTGAAAATCAAAAAAGTAGGCGGAGGAAGAGAAGAAGCGCACATATGAAACGTATGAAGCAGTAGAAGAAGAGGTATAAATGAAACAACCACAGTTCTAGAACCTAGGGATGTGACAGTTCTAGAACACGTGAACATATTACAAGGGACTATACATAAGAAACCGTCGACATAAAGGTAGTAATAAGAAACGAACCCTTGAATCTCTACTTTTCCTTCCGTTGAAGATTTCCTCCATCGACCTTGAGACCGCGCTCTTGAAAATATAATAATTTCTATTGGCTTAGCCATTTTTTTCCACGAACTATTAGATGATGAGAAAACAGGGAACGACTTACCAGCTGACACGATTCTGACAACACGCCTACGAATTCATCATGAATGGTTAACAATTCGCTTGATAACAGCTTCTCAACTGCTTTTGAAAGTTCGTAAGTGCTCAACGACTGCTTCGAAAATAGCTTCAATAGGGCGAGATACCTGAAAATTAATTTCACAGGGCTGAAGTCGAAATACACAGCTCATCCTATTGGAGGCACAGGCAAGAGCATTAACTCAGACGAAACTTCCACCATTTAAATTTGAAGCATTAATCCTATCTTAAATATCTGTATCTCAAGTAGACTCTGAAATGATGATACCCACCGATTGAGTTGAGAACCAAGTCCTTGCCGTAGTTTTGCAAACAGCTCGGCTAGATTACCATAGAATTCTGCAGGTTTGTAAATAGTAGGATCCCACCGCGACTCTCTATTCCGATTGATAACAGTGCTTTCAGTTCCGGGGGAATTTCGACCGTCATGAAGCCGCGACCTTCGCATGAGTTTAAAACCCTGAAATCAAATTGGCTGATCGTATTTACATAGGAACGGAATCGCAGTTCAATGACGAATCGATAAATCTTGACAAGAGATAGTCGGCGAAAAATACTACTACTACTTGAAGAACTTTTATCCATCCTATTTAGGTCGAGTATTCTTCATACGGTCACTTTCGTTGGCTAAAACGGCTGGAAACCGCTTCCTTATTAAACCCTGTTACAGTACCCAGAGTGAAAGGAGCAATACAGAATATTGATATGAGTTCTATCTAGAGGCAGTAAATGAATCTGAAAAAAAGATTCCTTAAATGATGAAGCTAGAATTGGCCAAACCACTGGAACAAGAAACTACATAGTTGCTTAAGCAAGTCAAGAATGACCCCAAAAGAGGCCTTAACCATACAGTCGTACTTCAAATGTGTTCATTTATCAAATGGTCCTAAAATAGGCATAGAAATGCAAGTAGAAGAGATCGAAGGTTCCAACGTGGGGCTGAACGAGCTACATACCGAAAATCATTACGATTTACATTGTTTTCGGCTATTTGTCTGGATTTTTGATTATATCATGACAAAATTGAAGAAAATACTTCTCAGATACATATCGACAAACCGATAAACCAATAATGTTAAGTGAATCAAAGTTTTTAGAATAATAATAAAATTGAAGCAAAATAGAATTAAAACAAGAACGCTCAGTGCTTATTCGTGAAGTAGCATTTAAACAGAACGAGGAAAGCAACAAATGATAAGAACAGTCATTTCTCTGAAAAAAAGGTGCCTTGTGGGAAACGAGTGTCGAGGTTAAAAAAGCCTCGCGCTACCAGAGTTTCGGAAGCAGCAGTTGATGTGGCCCATCGCCAATAACCTGCCCGTTCGTCAATCGTCATGGCCGACATCGCGCGGCTGCTGAAGTCACCTCCATCTGCATCCTTGCTTTCTACCTTTTTGCTATTTAGTTTTCTTCGAGGACCATGAAATTACGATCTCATAAAAACCTAAAGTTCGCTTCAGGAAAACATCCCAGAAGTTTTCTTTCTTTCTACAAACTGCCGGTGTTTCGTCCACAGATACGAGAAGGCACGTGCCTGCCCCACAACGGTTCTACTTTGCTGTTTTCCCTTGAAAAACTGGGTAGCACATGTCTTGGGGGAGCTGATTGCAATTTTTTTTGGTCATTTCCGAGGGGTTCTCATCTCGGATTAATTAAAAGCAGCAATATACCTCGTGAAAGCAGCTGGATTTCTCATGTCTAGATGCTTCTTAAAGTTTTTTCGACCAGATGTTGAACATACCCCACCAGCTATGTATATACAGTTTTGGGTTCTTTTTGCAGAGGGAATGGGGTTTATGCAGCTATTGATTTGTTAGGGTGCAATCTATGTTCTGTTCGTTTTGGTTCTAAGAGATAGTGGCTCATTAACGTCAAAATGCTTCATTTTCTCATCTAAATCTGGCCAACAAGACTTATCTTAGATATTCAATGCAAACTATGAATATCGCTCGTTAGAATACAGCAATAATAAAGAGTCAGCTATAAAATGGCTCTTATATTCTTGTCATGCGGTCAGAAGCTCGTGTATCATATTTAAAAAGTAGATAGTTCTGTACGGCACTTATTTCTTGTTCGAACAGCATTTTGTTTATCCTCCCATCCTCCCAATGGGAAGCTATTACACAGATCAACACAATATTTGATTGATTAAGAAGCTGCAATTCGTAAGAATCGGTCAGTGTTCATAGAGTACTTCCTCAACTTCTTGCTGATTAGAGGTATAGTTACAAGAGAAGAGCTACTGGAAGATAACAGTGATAAACTTTGTTTATTTTAGTGTTCTTTGCTAGGCCCCAGGCTCGTATTTGGAGCTTCCAGCTCGCCTGAATGAAAAATCACAACTATTTGAGCGAGACACTGCTTGTTTTGGTCTACCGACAGACATTAAATCCAGTTTTGATCAGTTTTGTTTTGCTAGCTGTTGTTTTCCACCGCAGCTTACAATGTTTATTTATCACGGTGATGCAGAAATACGTGCAAAATGTATACAGCAGTAAAAATTCAAACGTTATTCAACGCTTCTCACTAGTGTTTCCACTGGTACTACTACTACTGCTGGAGTAACGCTCGTCAGTTACGCATAATCACGGACCATGTTCTGTTTCTCATCCTTAATAGTTCTAGTAGTTTTCCTACGGAGGACGTTACGACTGGACTTTAGACACGGGCCGAATTTTCGCTCCCGTAGAACGCATCGTTTCGTCCGGGTTTTAAATCCGGACTTGAGTCATTTGCGTACCGATTTATACAGATAGCAATCGACCCACAGTTGCCCTTTTCTTCCCACATCCTTTTTTCTAATTTCACTGATATATTCAGTTTTATTCATTCATGCTTCTTGAAAGGCAAGGATTGGTTGGCTGGACTTTTAGCTAATTGATGGTCGGCCAGTGTGACAGTTTTGTCCTTGTTCATGACAGTCCTTGTTTGCTGACTCTACGAGCGACCAGTAGCAAAATGGCATAAGGGTTCATCCCGTTCTTCCTCTCGCCTCTTCATTGTAACCATTGGTTCATTCTCTTTGATTCACCGCTTCAAGATGTTCACTTTTGTTGCGCGCATGCCGTCGTCATCATTGTGGAACCAGAACGGTGCGCAACCTTCGGAACCAGTTTCTCAATCGATTGACATTCTGGAAACCGATCATGCTGTCTGGAGTGATCGCCTCATTTTCCCCTTCCCCACCTGATGTTCTTCAATTACTGACTTATTTCTACTGAATTCTAGATTTTTTTAGGTCTAAGTTTTCTATTGTAATGTGAACCCCAACACGCGTTGATATCGTTCCATTTGCTGTCACTATGCATCTCCAACGGTTTGTGTCAGCTGACTGTAAACAAGTACGTTAGCCTTCCAACTGTTCGCTTTGCGTGGTTCTGCCTATCGCTGGCTTGTGATCAGTAGCCTTGACCTTCCTTCGTTTTTTCTTCACCATTGATTCCGAGGAGCCTTTCATAGGTTTCGAAATCTTATGCCACGATTACGTTTGACACTTCACAGATAGGTTTTCCTCGATGTTTACGTGTTTATTTGTCGCTTGTAATTGAAAAAGAAACACCTGAAGAATTCTCGATCTTCATTATACCGCTTTGTTGAATTTCTCTTTGCATCATTGGGTGGAAGGTCCTAACTTTCATCAATAGCAAAATTTTGCTATGTAATTTCACGAGTTATAATATTTTGTTGAGCATACTACTCGGGAATTTAGCCCGTCTTAAGGGAAAATGCTGATTTTTCTAGATTTAAACCTAATTTATCCCTTTTTTTGATATATGCGCCCCTCATTTGTTTACTTCATGCATATTACACTCTCCTCTATAGTTTCAAACTTATTGTCTTCATTTTAGAGGTAGGGCGCTTCAGTGTATCGATCTTATGCATGTAGGGAACGTAGACAGCATACGATGCGTAGCGCAAAATCTCGTTTATCTGGATATGCAGTTCCATCCACGATGGCCGGTTGCGCTGCGTTGCTGCGGAAATAGCTTGTGACGCTTGGAAACTTTTATTCTTGCAAAACTTTTCTTAACGATTTCCTCCGAAAAGTGACAACATGTCACCCACTCTGTCGTCTCTGCGCTTTGGCTTAGTCCTATCCTCCCTGTCCATCGATCTGTAGCAAATATTCCCTGTGATCCAAGTTTTCCCTTTTGTTAAGGTCGTGGCTAAATTACCCCAACCCTCAAGTCGTTCGTGTAGCGCAGGGGAGCCGTGACCTCAAAACATCCACGGTTCAATGTCACGCCGAGTTGATAATCGATTCTCGTTGCATTTTCTTCTATTCCATTTGCAAATCTTTGTATTTCAATATTCTGCTTAATTCTTATCTTTGAATAGTTCTTTTTTCCTGTGTCTGTGGAACTTTTTAGTTTGTGTCAAGGAGGGATCCAAATAGCTATGGGATTCAAGTTTACGGTTGACTAGTTAGAACTACTCTATAAGGCAAATGTTTTGAATACATATATTGTCTCTTCTTAAGACTTCAAGTAGGGGCATAGGTGTGTTTAATGGGCTAAACTTGTTATGATGGGCTGAGTCTAACTTCTATTAAGAAGCGGATTGCATACCAGTTACGCCGTGCAGTTTCTCATTGTTGATGTTTCTGGCAAAGAAATCAGCATCTGCTGCTTCGCTTGGTCGGTGAATGCAGCATCTGCCCCATTTCGAATAGCCGAGAGAGCTGAGTTTATTGCATTGTAGAATATCTCTCTCTTTTCCAATGACCTCAATGTTGAACTACCCCTTGATTCATTGCCGAAAGCCATTCATAATACTTTTTCACATATTATGTGAAGCTCCCATAACTTTTCTCCCGATAGTTGGGTGAAAAGCTTAGTTAGTATTCCTAACTAGTGAAATTAGGATTGTTTACATGATTTCTGTCTTGTTCTACGTATTTATCCTTGCTGAAGATGCTTATTGATCTCTTCTAAGTCTCTTGTATTATGATACCCGTTGACATCGATTTACTACCCAGACATTGGAAAGAGCCAACGATTCTGGCTCTAGACTTTTCTGTACAGCTTATCACTTTCACCATAGATTTCGGTTTTAATCACGGTATCCCTTTCAGTTCCACTTTCTCTATTTTCGTTGTTTTTATCGTCAAAAGAACGGTGTCATTTCATATCATGTGCAAGGTTATTGATGAACTTGCTATTGATGGAATATTGCCAACTAGATCTTTGATGCGAAAAGATTACTGAACGATTTCAGTTTTCATCGCAGTTTTAGAACATTAGGCGCACACCCTCTTTCACGTCAACACGAACTTGCTTCGCTTTTATACAATCGGCCGCAAATGTTAATGCAGAGTGGGGAGAGTTCCATTTGGGGCATGTTGGTGGTGGATTCTGACGTTTTTAGGAGTGATCAGGCTGTACGGACAAGGAGATGACGTTTTTTTGTTAAACTCTAGCTGAACTTTTTTGCTGTCATTGTTAAGTTTTCTTTGCCGTCACGCTGCTTTGCACTCTAATCCCATTACGTCTCTCTGGAACTTCCAGCCATTTTTGAGCTGGATCGAATTTTCAAACTTGGAACAGAAAAGTTTCTTCATGATATTCGTTCATATTCGATGCCCTTTTTTTTGAAGTCACTTTTCCTGCTTGTCTTTATTGCAATGACTGCCAGTACCTTCAGTTTAGTAAGTCAAGGGTGAATTGTCAAATCAATTCACGGCTATGTAGATGCTATCGTTGAAGATGAAAATGCTGTAACGTGTGCTCATATCTGATTAATACAATTTTAGATAGATGCTCTCCCTGTAGTGTTCGAAGCCAAGCTGCGCGATGCCGAACATTAAATTCATAACCACTATGTACTTAATTTTCCTGTCTTTCATTGCTGTGTTTGCCACTTTGGAGCATCAGGCAAGCATCATTTTCTTTTCTTTTTTTTCCGAATTTTTTTATATTGATGTTTTTTATATCTTCTTTTGGGATAATATTTTTTTTATGTTAGCACTCACATATTTTTACGGAGTAGATTACTGCTTCCGATAACGCGGTCCTTTAAATCTGAATCTGCCTTACCAGCAAGGTGGCCACATTTAAAGTCAAAATAAGGTTAAGTACTTTTGAAGAGCACCAAAAACTTGACAGAACGTCCAATGGACTGCGTGTGGATACTCTCAAGAAGTTGGGGCTTTTTAACGTAAGAAATTGCGCCACAGAACTGAGAAATATGCTATATAAGATACCCCTCTGCCAGGTGTTCTATGATGCAAAGATCTAATGTGAATTGTCCCTGCGTCTCTTGATAATACTGATGAATCAGGCTTTTTTCTTATTTGTCTCTAAATTTTTCCTAAGCTGTTCCTTTACATTTTATCAAGACCTGGCCACGTCAGCGAACATCCTAAAAGATCGCTGATGTAGATTGTGCGCATACACGCATAGACAGTGTTCATTTTCTCATACGGGCCGACGAAAATCGAACTTGTCTTACTATGCTTGAGGTTCTGCATGGCACTATGTGTTGTAGTGTGAACGGGCTGGCGGGTTGTCACCGGATCTTTGAATGTGTGACAGTAGGATACTATACAAATCGGCTAAATCTATTTCCTCACTTGACTCATTTCTTTTTTGCAGTCTGTAATTGTGTTCAGTAGATATGCAAAATTGAAATTAATCTTTTAACCTTTGCATAATTTTTTCTGCTCTCTGATTAGATGCTTTTCAGTGGGTGACATGGGAAAGCGGTGCTGGCGAAATTCAACCGTCATTGGACGAGTTGCCGGTACTGCATACCGCGTTCGTCCAAACTGGTGAAGAACTCCACTACTTCAGCGAGTCGGGAAGATTCGAAGCGGAAATGGTGGTGGGTCACAGGGTTCACACAGACACTGCTAGTGGAGGCACTAGAGCTAGGTTGGTCACTTCGTGCTATCCTTTCTTTCTTGTATCTACTCAAATTCGGTATTTGTTCAGAGAGAAAAAATACAACGTCAAAAAGATGCATGGAGATGAATCGATGCCAATCGCATTCGACCCACCATTTGTCGAATTCGGCGATAGGTAGCTTATATGGCAAACTTCGTACGGACTATTTTACTGTCAAGCATAAAGCTTTTGCAGTGCCGTTGGCCACTCCGTAAAACGGCGTGTGTTCATACGAAGTCTGCTCCAGAAACCTATTATTTTGGATTCTATTGCTGGTGCTACAGTCAATTTCCACATCTCATTTTTCAACACCGTTGTAAGTTTTGATGTTTTTGGCCAGTTTGTGGGTGTCTTGAAATACCGTCCTCTCTTGATTGCGGTAAGGCTGTGTAATTGTTTAGGAAATTTCTCCTCTCGGGACTGCATATTTTGAAATCGTATTTCTCCCCCGGGAGGAAGGCAGATCAAGCGTTACCATCAATATTCGTACTTCTGTGGGAATTTTCATTTACGAAGTGAGTATTTTATCTTTCGGTTATTATAGATATGATCTTATAATCAAATTCCATTGTGCTAACCATATCATTGGTTTATTTCATTTCCAGCTTTCCGGCCGCTCTTCCTCGAACCCTTATCGTATTGCACCATTCGTTGGTACTCGTTTGCCGTTCAACGGCACTCTTTCTAAAGATATAGTTCTGCACAATCCATTCCCTAATACTTTTAGGGTTACAGAGGTAATAAAGCTTTCATTTGCACGTAACCCTGTCTTTCTACCTGCAAGTGATTCAGGTAGTGTCGTCTGGTGGTAATGTGCATGTTGAAATGGCCTATGATATTGATGGAAAAGCAGCCGCGGAACCTCCACAGTATTGGGTTTGTATTTGTTTAGTAACTTGCTTATTTTAAGGTTTTATAAAAGAAATCGTAAAAACATATTTTTGATATTAAATAGAAGTAATACTTTAGGATATTCGCCCATTTCAAACTAAAACTATCTGTCGTGCNTCGTCTGGTGGTAATGTGCATGTTGAAATGGCCTATGATATTGATGGAAAAGCAGCCGCGGAACCTCCACAGTATTGGGTTTGTGTTTGATAGTAACTTGTTTTATTTTAATGTTTTGAGAAAAAACGTAAGAACTACAATATAAGCATTCTTGGTATTAGATAGAAGTACTACTTTAGGATATTCGCCCATTTCAAACCAAAACTATCTGTCGTGCCATTATCATTGGGCACACTTTGGAGAATACAACCATATTTGTTCGAGTTACGGGGCTACTCCTTGATGATGATGGGTGAGCGAGTTTTCTCACAGAAGGAACAAATTTGCTGGTTTGGAACCGATTTTGTTTGTTCTGAATTTCAGCGGTGACGGGGTACAGCACTCAATTGTGCTTCCTATACCTATAGAAATAAATAAGCGGCGAGGAGTCTTTACAACTAAAGACATATTGGATTTTGGTTTGTTAAGGTGAGATTCTCATAATTTCTATCTTGAAAGACAGAGAAGGATAGTCTCCGACTTAGTTCACCAGTAAGACAGTTCTAAACACATCTTTTATATTTGTTGATGCATTTTTGAAGATTTTGTTCTTCTTTCAGGCAAGGTGAGAGGTCACAGCCTCAAATGTTTTCCGTTTATCAGTACATGCTAAGTGGGAAACTGGAGTTTGAGGTAGTTATGGTTTTATTTTCTCAGTTCCTTACTATTCACTTGCACTATGAAATTATTCTTTTTGTAGACATTATATGTCGATAGGGGAGATCCCACAGGCATTTATATGGAGTTTGCCTCTACTCCACCAATTGCTGTATTACCAGGAAGGAATTCTTTGCCAGGTTTGCGCGCTAATTTCTGGTCATGAATTATGATCCTTTAGAGCATTGCGAATTCGAATAGTTCAGGTAAACCGTCAGATCTTGTGAAGGTGTTCTTCGATGCGTCTCGCATAACATTCGAATCTCACTTACCTAGTGCTCGAACTTTTCATGGGCGTATAATTGCNCAGCTATGGAAATACTCAGGACGAATTCAAGTTCGTTGATGGCTTTCTCCTTCTCTTCCCTTTTCTTTTTCTTTTCTAAACGTAGTCAGTTATGTTCTCGACTTACCCGACCTGTTTTAGGTTGAATTATTTTCTGTCGATCAAG
>UZAF01016261.1:78900-107495 GCA_900617895.1 Haemonchus placei | reverse complement strand
ACCTGAAAGGTAGATGCCATCATAAGGGTAATATGGCACATTTTGAGTACATTATTACCTATGCAACTATCTGATGTATGGCAAACTCCTAAAGCACTCCCTGAGATCGACTTCAAAGCCTACATCATCTTATTGAATGGAAGGGAAAAAGTCGTTAACGCAGAAAACTTTGAGTCACCCAAGAGGAGGCAGGGCAATCACCATTGTCTCAATCATTGACAAAAGAAGGAGGAAAGTTAGTGTGAGAGAACGAAAAAAATTAGGATTTAAAAAAAATGGAGAAAAATAAAGGAAGGAACTAAGGAAAGAGATAGTCTTGAAGGAGCCGTTCGAAATCGACAACACGGAAGACGCAGCTGTGGAAAGCGCGATGAAGTTTATGGCTGACAGGCCATAAAGGCAGTTCATAAATATGTTGAAAATGCTGTGAAGTGGAGAAAAAAGAGTAAGTTCATCCCAGCGGAAAATTCCAACTGCAAATTGCATCCAATGCTGTAAACAACATAGCAAACAACGCCGCGCCTGCATAGACTGCCATCTTTTGAACGGTCAAAACTGATTTGGATTTCAAATTAGAGAAGAGGGGATATGGTCTGATACCAAGAGTCGGAATAGAGTCCAGTGGGTCTCATCGACTCGACGATATTCCCATGTGGGCGAGGCTGTGTGATTCATTACGAAACCACGTAGCTTTGATGACCCACGCTCCAGGGACTACATGAAAAAAGCCCAAAATAGCAAGCGACCATGCCTGCCTTTGCCTTTAGAGCTATGCACGTGGGATGTGACCAAAGCTGAAGAAAACAAGGCTCAATGGCTGAACTCAGGTCCAGTCTAAGGTTTATCGGCTGCTATACAATAATGCTAAAGGAAAAGTATAACGACAGGACCAACAAATCATGAGTAATTAAGTCCGTATTGTCTATTAATCACCGTATGATTGTATGTTGATGCCCTGAATCCTTAGTTTCAGTAAAAAGGAATTTTTAAAGAGAATGAGACCTGCTGAAGGGCACAGATCACGGTTATTCTGTGGTACCCTTTTTGGTCAAAAACCGGAAGTATTGGTTGGAAATAGTGCATCGGTAGTGAAGAAAGCGAGAAAAGTCGTCAATTTTGAGAAAAATAAGGCTCCTCAACGGTAGTGAAAGTAGAGGTTGTACGAGTTACCATGACGGAATTGACATGAAAGGGATATTTGGGCGAGATTTCAGTTGTTGCAACTGCGCAGAGTTAACTACGTCAAGCCAGAACTGTCTAAAATTACCTTTCACTGTCGCTATAAGTTGTGCAAGTTGTTTGAACTCTCTATATGGGTTTCCTGGTATGCAGAATCTACAATGTCGTTGAAACTCGTCCGGGCATACTCACGAGACAATCCTTGGACCTTTATGACGCCCTATCTAAGGCGTTTTCCAATCTTACATAGCCATATATTGTAATCAAGGGGGCCACAAATTTATCCTAGAGTTCATCTCGACTTTTTCATGGTCTGTCATTTTCTATCAGATTCAGGAAACCAGAACTGCGAACGGAAATTTAAGATCACTGCATGAATTGAGCTAGCGATTGGTTGAAAATGCTTGGTCAAAAAAAGAGCTAGCATTAGTTGGTAGCTCGCTCTCTGGAGATGGGTTCGACCTAATAACTTTAAAAGCATTTCATTCACTGAAATGCATGGCTTTAGTACAAGAAGTACTGCGGCTTGCTAGGGTCATCCTTTCCACGAGCAAATATTAAATATTGCATTGGATGTGGCACTGTGATGAAGGTGGCTTGGGTTAGATTACAGATCATTCGAAGATGAACCCGGCTTTTCGATTGTAAGTTATTACGGACCAGTCTATACCCATTTGAAGAAAGACTGTTCACGTGCACTCAAAATGGAGTTACTCGAAAAATTCAAAATCCTTGGTTGAAAGGAATGGAGCAACGAGAATGGCGCAATCTGAGAGTAGGAGCTTACTCAAATTTTCCTGAATGGAATAGCTCACAGGAGAAATGGCGAAATAAATAGGACTTGGAGATCAGCGAATATCGCTCATTTGTCTCAGGTGTCTAACACTAGGGCAAAAACTTTTTTTTCTGAAAAATCAAAATAATTCTGAAAGAGAGAGTATCACAACTATGTGAATTGACCGTAGCCTACAGAACACTTCTACACCTGAATTGCAAGCCTGCACCGAACGTATAAGGAGCATTCGAATAGACAAATAGACAATAATGAAATTTAACGGAAAGGCCTTTTTGAATGGATTTCGAAAAGAAGAAAAAGAAGCGTGAATATTGAAGAAATCCGAATTTTTCGTTTTGCAGTCTGCTATGAAGTGAAGCGAGATGAGCGAGAACTGTGAATCCTTCTCGAAACACACTACTTCATTACTGTATTTAAAAAATTTAAAAATTGCGAAGAAAATACATACGGAAGCTCTATAACACTAGCACGTTCATGTGGAACGTCTTTTTGCCCTTTTGAGCAGCATTGAATCCACTGTGGGATTACTGGGAGAAGTTGATGATGAATAAATTCTCATGGGGAGAGAGAAAAGCTAATGATTTTCTCTTCTCTGAACCAGCGCAAAAAAAAATTAGATGGAAGGACCTATAAAAGTTGAGAGTAGCCACGAAAGAAACATGGATAGGAAGGGTTTCTGTTAGATAAGGCCGCTACGGTCAGGACCGAAAAACGGAGTGTAAAGGAGATCGAAAGGCATCGGCTCATCTGATCACATGAGGAACGCATCAGGTAGAAGCCTTACTTACCCTAAGCTCAATAAGTTCTATATTCCAATCGAATTTTAGGTTGAGAGGGATAGTTAATTCGCAAAGTAACAGCTATGATGCTACCGAATTATTTTGTTCCACTCCAATGGAACTATCAAGCTTGACTCGTGGTGGGCACAAACTTTGATTCTGCCCACCACGGTCAAACTTTTCACAATAATTTTTTCTTCGACTGCCCTCAAACCTACAAAGTTGAAGCAACGACGCTTTTTAGGGAAGTGACCATTGGTCCGATTTGGTAATCTCTGAGATTGAGCTCCTCAGTGAAGGAACTCCTGATGAACCATGCCTATGGAGTAGTTAATGAATGAATGCGGACTTAGACTGGCCCAAAAAACTGAGAAAAACGACCTAGCACTTAGTACGTTAGAGTTAGCCAAAGCTATATGAAATCCTTTGTTCAGCTACTCCTCCTTTTCGGTTCCTTCCGTATTGAAGTACTCTAACGAAGAATCGAGATATAACCGGGTTTGCCTACAAACGAAGTCTTTCTTCGCTGTTGAGTACGCACTTGATCAAGGACTTCCAAGGTCTCCCTTCAATCGGTGTGGAATCAAATCCTAGGTAATGAAATACGTAAAAGGAAAGCACATCTGTGCAGCAGCACTTTCCCAACCGAATCATCGCATGTACTAATAAGCCTCACTTGGAAAATACTCACTTGCCGTACTAGCAAATGGCTGACATCGGAGTGATGGAATGGTTGGGTAGGGAATGGAAAATTCGTGATGAAGAAGAATAAAGCGGAGGGTAGCTTGGAAGGGGTACCGTAGGGTAGTGCGTGGTATCCACGCCCCTTGGTGAAAGAATGAGTCTTGCTGTCCAGTCCTCAGTCATACAAAATAAAATGAAGGTATTTTACAACAGAAAAAAGCTTATTAGCCAAATAAAGATGTCAAATCTCGTCTAGCCTTGACTAAGAAATGTATTTATACGAAAAGAAGCGGAGTTGCTTCACTGTGGAATTTCTTCTTCAAGAAATCTGACGATACCGCCATGAGCAGAGTCTCATGACCAAATGAATTTCCATAGACACAAGCTACTCAATCTGTTTGCTCGCCGAGATGGCTGTGTCCAGAGGCATCAAATTTCAAAAATACGCCCAAAATGGGATGCCAATCTATCGAAAATCACCACCCTGTGTACGTGACTCTCGAACGAGTGAATGAAGTTGGTCTGAGAGCCTACAGAAACCTTTTCAGTTTATAAGCGCCCGATTTCAAAGCAACAACGATCGCAAAACTCCCCTATTATTAACCTTTCCTTATTTTTATTTTTACTTTTTTCATGTTGGAGTTAAAACTCTATTTCGAGAGTGATTCAAAATAAAAAAAAACGGTAAAGAGCCTCCAATACTGTTGATAGTATCGTCCTAAANCCAACTACAATGAAATGCGCCGTGTGTTTGAGGTCTAATGGAATTTTTTTCGTCATCCTAATGCATATCGAACAGATGAGGATTTCTTCGAAGGCCAACCAAGGGCATAGATGGCTACTTCCGGCGCCCAAGGAATCGCATCACCAATCTGAATGCGACAGTGAAAAACGTCATTTCATCTAAGTGAACCATGTTAATCTTTCGAATCCTACTTTGACCAATGAAACCGCAATTAGGAAAGAGCCCCTACTGGAAGCTGCAGCATGCCAGTGGCTATCAAGTAACGTTTGGCAGATTCTCGAGAAGAGGGCTCACCATCATACTATGAACCCCAAAGCTAAACAGGAAGCGTAGTGAACCCAGTTATTTTTGGACATTGGTCTCCAAAAGGCTACCAAAACAAAAGGTCACTTATAAAAATATGGTTCGAATTTATTTATTTATCCTTTTATTAATGCACGCATGGAGCCCTATAAATAAGGAGGGCGAAAAAATGAATCAAGTACAATCTAGATCATTACAACTAGAAGAACTAGAACTAGAAGTCAAACACTATACACACAAGCGATAAACCCCCAGAGATACATATTCAAGAAAACTTGAAAGCCCAATAAGGCAAGCAGATGGACTTTAAATTTTTCCTAAACGTACTGGCATTCGGGCCTTTTTCACGTCTACTGGTAGCGCTTACAACCATCTAGCTCCAAGAAATAATAGCGAGTGAAAGGGCCTAGCTCGGTGTTTTCTATTCAGTTTTGGGCATTGGAGAGACAGCGAAAATATACCATCTTTATACAGTTGTATCACACAATATTTACTCAATTTTAGCTTACAAATGTAAACTTTGACAGCGTTTTCAGAATGTGCCTAAGCATGACTATATTCGCGTTATACTCAAGACCTCTTTCAAGAGAGATGAGTACTTACAGTAGAAATGCGCCAGAAACTTGAAAATGTAGCCTGAATCCGCAGACGACTTGACTTGTGTAAAAAGGTACGCGAAAGTTGTATTAACTAGATATCAACTGATGATTTCCTTAAACATTCTCTCATGAATTTCTCGCTAGCGGATGGTCAAGAGAGCGGATGGTGCTGGGTCACCGCAAGAGAAGATTGTACCCTACATGCAGTGAACGACATGCGTGCTGGGATGCAATTCATCGTAGGTTCCTGATGTTTTTATAGGATCTATTTTTATTATCGCCGTCAATAATGGAACACGCAACCAGTTGCCGTCATTTTAGAAAAATATATAAACTATTTCAATGAATCACTGGTCATGCATACGCTACGAGACTTCAAAATGAAGGCCAAAACATAGTATGATAGTGTATTACACGTAGCTGAAAATCCCAATGGAAATACCCGATCCCGAGCCCCTCATATTCACTTCGATCAGAGGAGATCATAATAGCTCGGTAGATGTGCTTGCTTCATTCTGTTCATGTGAGAGCAGTCGGCTATTGAAGCAGGTTCAGACAGATCTCAAGTGGAAAGTTGAACAGGGATGTAAAGAATCGGGAACTTCATATCATATTAGTCTTTCTTCGGGTTGCTCAATAGTTTGAGCTCAGCAGGTGACCTTTTGCCTGGAAATGAATCTCCTAAAACAGTTAAGCATGAGTTTCTCTTTAGCAGATGGTTGAGATAAACTAGGACGCCATCGCGATTGAGGATCCGGGCATTATTATACACATCTAATGGTTAGTTCCTTTTTTAGAATTACGAAAAATAAAGCGAAGCTCATAAAGGAAGGGTCTCATTGTCCAGATCATATTCAGAGAAGTGATATCAGCAATAAGGACTTTTTGCTACTATGTGTCAACGAAGTGGCTGAAGGTTTGAAGTATAATCATCTGTCGCCTGTACCTCTCTGCTTTACTACTGGAGTTCCACTTTTATCTCAAGAATCAGACCATAGGCTGGCGAGTGGGTTCCACATAAAAGAATACATTGATAGGGGTGAATGAGCTTGACAAATCATAGATAGTCACTGGACAAACTCTCGTGACAGTTGAGGCTCAGACTGGGGAAAAGAGGTCTCGGCAAAACAAGAATTTCACTCCCTTCCCGTTTGTTATGAGAAGGTTTTGTAAGGGGCTTTCAGCAGGATGAGCTTGACAAATCATAGATAGTCACTGGACAAACTCTCGTGACAGTTGAGGCTCAGACTGGGGAAAAGAGGTCTCGGCAAAACAAGAATTTCACTCCCTTCCCGTTTGTTATGAGAAGGTTTTGTAAGGGGCTTTCAGCAGGAACAATGTTGTTTGTTCGCAGTTCAGTAAAAATTAAATCGATGAGTAAATTATAAAATAATGAAAAACACTTTCGGACGGCTTTCCTCCAGACCTTACAGAAATTTCAGCTGCTCACTTCGCTTTGATGACTGTCGTATTCATTAGGCTGAGCTACCAACGATTTGGTTCTGAGATAAATTGGTGACGGTCGAAACAATAGATGGGGATTGATCGAATTCGAGCAAATATTGGGTTGGAGCGAAAATAATTGCGGATTGCCACAATTGCAAACCTTCCCAATTCACTTTGAATGCTTTGCTACGGTTGTGCTCGTTGTGCTTCTCCCACCGTTCTGGTGTTAGTTACTGTATCTGCTTCTACGGCAGTATTTAGATGTTAGTTATCCAGGAAAGACGTGCACCCGCACCCAGGTCGATCTTGAAGGCTTTCGTCTCCGGGTGCAAGTTTCGAAAACCAATACTGTACGGCTCTTCCTGAAGCTGAATCCTCTCCCCGAGCGCGCTTTTATTGCGGGTTGCTTCGACTGCAGCACCGCCCAATTTGAGCTCGTCGAGCATGACAACGCCAAGACCGTGTCTATCCATATAGGATTCAGGACCACGTAGATACAGTAATAATTAGTGAAGCACCAAGAGCAGCGTATACATTGAAGTCGAAGAACAGAAGTTCAAGAACCGTTTCCGCGCTTGTAGAAAACTCGGTGGAAAAGGTTGCAGCGTGAAATCCGCAAGCTACAGAAAATCGATTCTTCTGGAGAGTAGGAATGTGAACTGGAGTCGAATCATATTTGCTATTTTTCATTCTGAAAAGCCGCTGTCATCTCAATTTGGCGCATGGCCAATTCATCCATTTTGAAGAAAACTGGTATAGAAATTTCGCATTTCACGTGCTTGTCTCAAAATCAGGAATGGAAACAAAGATAGGGAAACATGACCGTAAGGGTCATGTTGGCGAGTGTCTGGGTGCACCCCTTCATCAATTTCATTCGTCTCTAACTAGTGGTCTTCTCTTGTGGGTTGGTTGCCAACCAAAATGAAGTTACAGGTAATGGGTAACAGCGACTATACACTACTTATCTTGGGGAGACGGGCGTTAGGAACGATTTTGGGTAATCGATTCGCCGCACGCGGCTGTCGCGGACCACCCATTCGCCGTTATTACAGCTCTAGCGTTCTTCATACAGCTCAATCAATATGCGATCATTATTTAATGCATAATTCTACTATTAGTACTTTTGTTCTTGTATTTCTTTCCTACTGCTGCATCCTGCTACACTCCTTCGCGCGCGACGCCCCTCTCACCGCGACGCGACCATTTCGTTCCTAACGCACCACACCCCCATTCCCGTTAAGTGCACTGTGGCTTGAGCCTAGCCCTCTTGACACCTTTACGTTCCTTCCCAGCCACTCCAGATCCAACTCGGGAATGCATTCTTCAGGACTTTTTTTTATGGAGTTTAGGGGCTCTGACTAGCAACAGGCTAACTACATACGGCATTCCTTACAATATATGCCAGCACAAGTTTCACGGACGTCACGACGAACAAGCTGCAGCGGCTCTTTGATTTCACAGTTTTTTTAGAGGTATCATTTAGTAAAGCGGTACTATTTCAGAGATAGTACCATCATCGAATTTATGTAAATGGAATAATCGGAGGACAAGGATCGATTTCGTGTTGCTGGACATCGCCTACAAAGGTCAACCAGTCCCAGCCCCTCCGTATTTTAGGGTCGGTTAGTCGATGCCATTCCGAAACTGAATGTAGTGCTGTGGAGTCGTTCCAGAGATCGGCTCCATAAAACATGAACGGCACTGCTCAAATCGTTTATCTTGCTCTCTCAAATAAACCAATGATCACCTTCGCATCAAACATCGACAGATGAGAAAAACCAGCGAAACCCTGATAGAGCTCCTAAGATTTGCGTGGAAAGCGAACAAATAAGTTAATAGAATACAAAACGTGTGGATACTACGTATCCTTGGCAACGTTTCCACCATGTGCTCTAAACGAATGAGTTCGAGCAGTTCTCACAGCAACTTGGAATTGTTAACGATGTCCTAGACGTTGAGAACAATGTCTGAATTGTCCACAACCCAGGAAAGGAAGGGATCTGGCGCTACAGCAGTTATATGCCATTAACCGATCCTGTTGAGGAAACTATTAGGTTGATGCATAATTATTGCGGTTTTTTTCAGCAAACTTTACTTGAAGAAACGATAGATATATTTAGCAAAGACATGTTCAAATAATTGCTCCGGAGTATATCCACCATCTACATACGTCAGGCACTGCTTCCCATTTGCTAGGCAGTCGAATTCCACAGGTGATGGAGTTTCGATTATTGAGGGCGATCTATGACTTGACGTCGGCCATCAAGTCGTCCTTTTCGTCGAATGTTCTGTTTGTTAGCCCATTTTTCAATGGACGACTGACGTGATAATCCACAGGAGTTCCTGTTGGTGGATAGGGCTAACGTAGAAGGACATTCCATTCTTTAGTTGGCTTTGGCTGATTGTTCCGTCGCCGAGAAGTTCGTTGAGATCACTTTATGGCTGTGCCACCTTCTAGCCTTTCTCGAAGTGATAGGGCATAATGTGATGTATATGAAGATGAATTTCTAGACATACTTCTGTTAAGGAAAGTAAGAAGATTACTTTTGTAAAATCCCGAATTCAAGATTTAAATTATATTGAGAGAAAAGAAGTCGTGAAAAAATTATGCAATTACGCAATAATTATGCATCGACTTACTATGAGTTTTCAGTACATGAATTGCTTCAGAAGAAAAGATTCGCCAGAATGATGGCAGTAGCAAAGACTTGAATACGAAGAAGAATTCATTTTCAAGTTGAGAATGGCGGAAAATCACCTTCCAGAAAAAAGAGAGCACACGTCATGAACTTGCTCTTTCACACGTGGGAGGGCAAACGTCTAATTGCATCGGCCCCGGATTAAAAGGAATGCATTTGAATAATGAGTGTTTTTGAAACAGTCACGATTCTTGGTAATCACCGTTGAAATCTGAATTAAACATCCATCGTTAGAAAGAGCAAACATTCAGATCAGAAAGGGAATGAAAGGTAGAGACATACAGGTATAGAAAAAGGAAACAGAGAAGACTAAGAAGTTTCGAGGGATTCATACAGAAAGGCAAACTGGGTGAAGTGGTGAGAGGGCAAACATGAACAACATCTGCCAAGGAACATCAGTTAGAGTAGATTGAAGTCTGGAGATGAAGTCTTGAGGCTTTCATCCCGTCAGAAGGAGGCCCCTTACGCATTAGACTCCCATTCAGAGTCGTAGTGGCGAATTGAATGCGTATGGGGCCTATGCAATGGCTTCTGGTGGCCAGCCAATGTACAAAGTCAGTGCTTATATTATCCCAGACGGGTCCGGTACCAATTAACTCACCCCGAGGGATGGAAGGCCAAGTTGGCTGAGGCGGATATCGACCCGGAGTTCGAACCCGTTACCGTGTGCGTGAGCTAGTGCGCCACTTACCATTACACCACTTTCCGCCCTTGGAATAGGATAAAAAGTTGAAAAAGCACTAAGTTACAGAGATTGGTCATTTCTAAAGTGAAGGACCATAGTACCAGCATTTGCGCATAATACACATCTAAAAGCGTGGCGTTTTGACCGGGACCTATGATCAGTGGAGGCTCTAATTACTGCCATACCTTCCTGACGACTGATCCAGAACCCATTCTCACCTTTTTGCAGAAAAGGGATTATCTCGACCGATCAAGTGGCATGCGACTTCTAGCGACCATAGTCAATCCGTCACGCGACCCTCTATCCGCTTCCAGGTCAAAAAACCGAACCGATGAGTTCGATTTATGTTGACTACTTTGAAGATTCAAAAAAACCTCTGGTCCTTAAAAACGTAATAATACAAAATGGTGTTGACCGGTGGACTGGCTTAGATTGTGAACACAGAAAGTCTTGTTCACCCTAAATCCCCAGATCCTCTCCCCTATTGATTCTCACACTTCTCTTTCATATTGAGCAGACCTAGTTCTCCCCAAATCAGGGAGGTTTTTGGGAATGATCCCGGACACGTTGGTGGGTCGGTGAGGTTTTAGGCGCCGACGAGTGAAAATCCCTCGTCTGTAATTATTCTAAGATTCTGAAGGCTGATTTCGACGAGTTGAAGACGACACTTCACTGTCGTGTAGGCCTCCTATGGAACGTGCATATATTTCCTAAATCGATGAGCACCTTCCTCACTGAACACCATAGAGGTCCTGAGAAACTGTACCGGACTCTAACCTAACTCTCAATAAAATTGTCGTGCCTGGTAATGTTCTCGATGATTGCACACCGGTGAATTAAAATGAATGGAAACATTCTGCTTCTCACTATAGCTCTCTACCCGTAAAAGCGCTAATGAAACAAAAAGATTTCCGAACTAATCCTCAGACGTATGATAGGATCGTGTGAGATAAAGGATGGAGACCACACGTATGCTATGTTTGTACGACTTGTACTCAAAAATCTTAAAATGGGAGCCCGAGATCAGGAGGGTGACGGACAAGAGTCGTTGTAAGGATGTGCCATCCGATCGTTCTCTGCTGCATTTATAGAGTTGCCCTCAAATATTTAGGACCCTTACAATGTTATGCAAGCCAGACGCTGCCAATTCAATTTGCCGAGAAAGGTCATGCTTATTTTGCGGGTCGCAAGTCAATTGTTTTAGCCAGAGTCCAATTTCGTGTCACTGGACGTTCGTCTCGGTGCAATGCTCCAGCTCCTGGAAGAAAGGAGGACAAACAAAAGAATATGATGAAAAAAGTGGAAGTAATCGACGAGCAAACAGAATTGAATGTGAAGAACAGCGCTCACACAGAGACTCAATAGTGTCACTCGTATATAATAGTTTCACTTGTGAAAACAAAACTTCCCCACTGGAAAAATTGCTTGACGGGAAAAGGCAAGAAACAAAAATTTTCTCAAAATAAATATTACTATTCTCATGTAAAACCCACTCGGAAAGCTAAAAAAAAAGAAAAAAGTGTAGGTGCGATTGCGGTTGTATCACATACATATGTACGCATGACTAAAGGTATTATATGAAAAATTTTATGGTATTTTATGAAAAACTTCATGTGAGAATAGAAAAACCTCACGAATGCCAAGATTTTGACAAAGCTGAAGTGCCACAGACATAAGCTTTTCATCTTTCATAGAGAATGAAATCAGACCCTGAGGGAAATTGCCGAAATATCAGCGTAGAAAGTCTCGAGCCAAAAAAGTGCTCGATTATTCAAAAACAAACACCGGGAGAACAACGGAGAGAAGTAAATTATGTTTACACAAAAGTACATTGTAAGATGAGGGGCAGGGAAAAGGGCGAAAAAATGAAAGCTGAATGTTTGGCATCCAGGGTCCACTCTCAAAAATAAGCTCCAAAAAATTTAAGGAATCGGGCCTTCTTTCGGGATATCTTAGCAGTGGGTTTGGGACTATCTTCCCATAGACTAAATTGGGTTCTAATTCTTGAAACAATTATAAGACCCTGGTTTGGGATCATTTTATGACGTTAGAGAGTATAGTCTTCCGAATTTTCCATTGCTAAGCCGTAATTCTCTTCTTATTGGGAGCATGCCATACTTAACATTGGCGAAAACTCGGCTTGATTCTGAAGAAGGTGGAGGATAGCTGAATTGTAAATGTAGGTCGACGTTGAATTGACGTTGAAACCCCTGCCTTTGGCTAACCACCTCCACCTCCCTAACCAACTAGGACTGCGGTACTAAAAGTGTAACAGGTCCAAATGAAGGGCCTAGGATGATACCCAACTAGTGGAGAGATTTTGACGGTATGACTTGAGGGACCAGGGCTCTGCAGACCACAAGATAAAAATGCTTTTTACCCATGAGAACGCTCGATTCCCACTCTGAACTGCAATACAAGCACGACTATTAGTTCACGAAAATGGCATCCAAAAGAAAATACTCATAAAATGTTCATAGCGGTCCAAACGCATCCCAAAAGAACCACTTGAGCAGCCTGAACTCAATGCTTATACCGGACAAACACGATTACTAGCCCCAGTCTTCAGGAACTTTACTTCATTTTTTGATTCTATGAACTCTCAAATAAGGGTTCAGTCCCAGCACCTATCCTAAGTAAAAAAGATCCTTTTTCAGGGCTGAAAATGACGAAAAATTGCTTTAAGCAGCTTAGCTGTGAGGAATAGCACTGGAAATTGGATTATAAAATCAAGGAGCGAGTTCCCAACGAATCCACAGATCTAAATATTAGGTTTACAATTTAGTAATTGCTTATACANTGGACAAACACGGGCACTTGCCAGTCTTCAGGAACTTTACTTCATTTTTTGATTCTATGAACTCTCAAATAAGGGTCCAGTCCCAGCACCTATCCTAAGTAAAAAAGATCCTTTTTCATGGCTGACAATGACGAAAAATTGCTTTAAGCAGCTTATCTGTGAGGAATAGCACTGGAAATTGGAACATAAAATCAAGGAGCGAGTTCCCAACGAATCCACAGATCTAAATATTAGGTTTACAATTTAGTAATTGCTTATACACATTTCGATAATAATGCTAAATTTTTTTCTGAAAGGAACATTTTCCATTGATAAAGTATATGAATTTTGAATTTAATTTTTACTTTTTAATCTAAAATACTCAGTTACCTGGTCTATAAACACAAATCACTTCGGAGAATAAGTATTCACCGGGGCTCCCCATTGAATGAAGTACTGCTCATTCATCTAAGTCGCCTAAGTTACAAAAATAAGCAGTTAGTTACCAAATTGCCAAACTACTAGAATATTTGTACCAGAATGAACTGCCTGACGACTTCAGTAGACCAAGAAGGATCGATGATAAGAAGAGAATTCAATAGAGTGTAGGGACGGGAAAGCGGGGTGCTGACAATCCAATATCGGTATACTTTTTCGGTGAAAAGAAGCCAAGCGCTTCGAATCTCCACACGCACCTTCTCTTCACGTTTAAGAAAGGGTAAGAGTGTCCCGTGATTATGATGGTGGAGTGTTTACCGGAACGCTACGTTGTTCTTCGAACTTTCTTTAGGAACTCAAATTTCATGAAGCTCAGCAAGTTTTGGAAACCTATCTTCAGGCAGAAAGCCCGCTGAAAATCTCGACGAGTGACTTCATGGCCACTTAGNTTTTTTTTTTGTTGAGGCTTCTATCAAGATATAACCTTTTTTATTGAAATTATTCGTTGAACATTCGTAAGCGATAGTATCGCGCTAGACGCTCTAGACGCTAGATCTCTTCCCTCGAGAGCTAGAACTGTATACAAATGCAAAAATTGCACGTTTCCTGGAAGAATTTTTCAGAATTACCTACCCCTCTGGAGAGAATGAAAAAAAGCCCTCATTTTCATCTTTCAGCTGGAATACGATGTAGGGTACTTCCTATTGAAATCGGACTAACCTAGAAATGGAAATGGCGTAGCCACTTTGACGTCGACGAACTGCACGTGGATTTGTTGTTCTTGTTTCTTCACCTATTGCTGCATCGAATCGTACACCGCCATTGACGTATTTCTCATCTAAATGAGTGAATTCAAGGGTAATACGGTGGCACACTGTAGACGTCAAATAGATTAAAATCTGTGTCAAACTGCTCCAGAGTTTACCTCAAAACATTTCTCTTCACACCAAAACCCTGTCTTACACACCTGATTCATCCTTGTCCTTCTATTCAGTACATTACTTTTTCACTGTTTCCCTCATTTTTTCTCAAGTCATCCCTAAAATGAACTGGGATCCAGTGATTACAAAAATACACATCAGTCAGTAGGTCACTTCGGAATGCGCTCTACATCTGAGCTTTCAATTTCAAAAGCTTTGATACATGTGCAGTTGTAATCCTCACAGGCAGCGACTTACTGGACACTCCAATACTAGGAACTTCGTAAAAAAGAAACCCCTATTCGTGCAGGTGATAATGGACATTTTGTCGCCAAAGTGCAGAGCTTTACTACCTATGTACACCCGGACCCTTCCCGCCCCGTTCCTTCCTCTTCCCTTTGTTCTTGAAAAATACTGTGAAAGTGTTAGTTTCTCTACATATGTAGTTGAGATGGCTAACTTAAGAATTCTCGTGGGAACGTTATGGACATGTATCTCTGGATTCGAATGCAATAGAAGCGTTATATTGAAAAAGGTTTCCATAGACACTAATCAGATCTCCTCTCACTTGATGTCTCCTCATGTTCGTACAAGAGTATCAAGTCGGTATAAAACATTATTGCACAGATGAAATTAGAGCTAATCGTTCGAGGATGAACGAAACTGCTGGGAATGTGCCATGAATTCCAATTCTATTCAAAGTCCTTCGTAAATTCATGAATACGTTGTAATGCATTTGATTCCCATATGATGCCTGTGTTATTCATTAAGTCTACGAGTCTAGGCCAATTACGACTGTTGTCATAACTCAGTAACAACAATACTCCCGAATACTATCCCTCCAGGTAAGCTACAGTACAAGTGCACTCAGATCAACAGGTCGACGTGGGTGCTGACGCAAGACTGAGAATCCTTTGAAACAGCGTTCTATCTCAAGGCTTTCTCAGTCTGTTCTTTCTTAATCAGAGAATTTTCCTCATACCATCCTATATTCGTTTCATTGCAACGTTTATGAATGGACACCACAAGGACAAGTGCCCTATCGGTACAGGAGAAACTCGATTACTAACTATAATGGTGATAGCGACGTGGCAACATCGCTTCACTAAATCTGCCTTATTTTCGCGTATCCAACGTTAATCACTCAAAATATTCGAACATTTTGTTTTTGTTGCATTTTTTCCCCTTCTTCCGAAGTGCCATTTCACCACATTTGTTGCTAAGCATACTAAATTGCTTTGGTGATTCAGTTAGCGAGGAAGGTAAGCCTAAAAACACTTTTCCACTAAGACTCTTTTCTCCCATTATATCTGCACCTACCTTGAACACGATTCCTAAGCATTTCAGCTGAGCTCAGATGTGCAAATCAGGGATAAACAATAAGGTGAAAGTTCTGTCCTTTACTTATTATGGAAATGGACCTGAAGTGACTCTGGAGGCGGAGGCTACAAGATAGAGTTGTATGTGTGTCCAAGGAAAAACAACTTATGATAGAAATAGGGAGGCTGACGAGGTGTGACGCATAGAGAAAATGTGGAGCCCTCCCTAGAAAATCCCATCTGAATCCGTCACAAAAATTAATTAGAAACAAGTTAAGTAATCCAAACCCGAACAATACAACATTGGCACAGCTTTATGCGGGTGTCACCTTTATCAATCAGTATTTACAAACAGATAGTATTGACGAATTTTATCAATTATGATTATCTCTTGACAAGGCTTGCAGGTACAGTACGCGGAAATTTCATGTAAGTTTACTGCGCTACAAAGCGAAAGTTTCGATGCAAACAGAACCATCTCTATCGTAGCTGAAGAGAAAAAGTCTGAGGGAGCCCAAAAATATAAAGTTTTCTAAACTAGTTCACTTGTGATCAAGGATGAGCTTCTGGCGTCGGAAGAGGGTTCTGGACGGGATCTCAATTACCGTAGAACAATGTGTGTCAGCTCTACACTAATCGGCTGTTTCTATCAGCAAGCATGCTTCAATTTGAAGATACCACCTTTCATAAGACTATCAGAGACGCCCTCTCCTTAGAGCGGCAGTCTGCTCTGGCACCGGTTTTTGAAACATCATTGCGCTTAGGATTTTCGGCTTTTTCACCCAACGACGGCTCTTGTGGTCTTCTCATAGAGCCTCAGATTTTTACCCATAGGAAATTTCTAAGATCATTTCCATCACTAACTGTATCGATTAACTGCGTAAAAATGCCCTCAGATAAAAAAAATGTAAACTAACAGCTCCAGAAGCTTGATTGAACACTTACTAGGCGCTAGGTAGTTTGTTTTTATGTCATGGTAATCCCTTCGCATCGCAACGTACTACTTGAAGGTATTAGTGATTGGGTGAACATGAATTATTCGTTACAGACGAGGCAGTCATACTAAAGTTTTGGATGCGTGTCGCATAATTTTCTAATGGAGAGCTTCTCAAGAGGGAACGGAATTCACATCTGGGGCGGTAGGGATAAGGCCATTACATCCATAACGTCTTAGTTAAGACTATTATCTGCTTTTTTTTTGTTCAATCACGAGCTTTCCAGGGCGTCTCGTGTAATCCAAAAAATAAGGCCAGGTGAAAGTATTCTTGGCTCGGCAAGAACCCTTGACCATGAGATGTAAGAGAGCATACATCATGTCAGAATTCTGCTCCTTCAGGGGATGGAATGACGAATTGATGCCTTCATTTCAGTACCTTTCTAGGACAGTGCTGAGGTGAGGACCTGATGAGGGCTCTGAAAAACATCCACTGCGGTGTTTCCACTTATTCGGACGACTTCTATCCAAAATCTGGTCATGAGATGTGATGTGATGAATCATTACTGCATTCCCCTACGCATGAGAAGCCCTCACGTGAGCAGAAAAACTGAGAAGACTAAATCCCTCCAATCCCCTCCACTGATATCAATGCAATTACGTGGCGTATTCAATGGTTTCTCGTCAGCGCATCACCTAAATGGCATGCGATGACAACGACAGAGTGATGGAAAACGGATTAATATCCGCTTTCTGGCAGGCCGATGATTCCGCCGGTGACACGGACAGGTGATGACAATGCCAATGCTGTAACAACCGAACTTACGAAGAATACAACTTTTCTATCTAACATTACTCTTTCCAGTGTGCGCCAGTACTCAATTATAGCCTGTACGAAGGTCAATCCGTGGTTCGATCCCTGGATCATGAGCTTCTAACGATGCTACTGAGAGCTGCACCACCTCACACTTCTTCAGTTGTACTCAATGAAGAAGCACCCCGAATTCCTAACTATGCTCTCTTTCAAACATCGAATATCCATGAAAGGTTGATCATTGAGACGCACTGCGTGAAATTACTAAGTCTGCGTCTAAAGGAGCTTCTTCTTTGATTAACAGCTCCGTTGCAGTAGAGTTCAGCTCATCAAGATGGAATAGTTCGGCAAGCTTTTTCAGACGAAAATTATAAAGATCATTCATTGGCAACTTCCAACATTACTACCTGTGAATATCAGTCCCACTTCCGGGTGAAGCCAAAATCCATTAAGTGTCATAGAAATAGAAGAAAACAAAAATAAAACCCCTCCGTCGACACTCCGGCAAATGAGATTTCCTGCTCGATTTGACTGCTACTGTATGACGTCTACATCTTTCTACCAATTTCAGACATATGAATTGGATAGAGACATCCCATATCAGACGAAAGAGGCGTCATGGATCCTAAGCGCAACTGAAGACCTCTCAAAGCCTTTCCTATGAAATTTTCAGAGTTTCTCATGAGAGCACTGTTTCGAAAGCTGTTTGAAGCCTTTCCAAGTCAATCCAAATCGGAGTAGCATTGTATGTTCATCCTTGACGACACGGCAGAACAACACGCTGTTAGCAAATGAGCTGTCGATAAAGCTAATCGTAGGATTCATCAGGATACGAGCATTTTTACCAGAACTCATCAACTACATACCATCACTCAAAATCGGACGGCTTAAAGTTTGATTAGGTACAGACCTGCACTGTATCGGTTATTAACTGCGGAATTCTTTTCCTTTAAAGCTCATTCCAGCACATTTATGAGAGGACGTTCTTCTCTCTTCTACTCCTGGTAGGGCAAGAGAGGTAAGGCCTCTTTGACCCTTCACTCGATCGAAAGGCTTGTTCTACAAGTCAAACAGTAGTTCAAAGCTTCTGCTCCCCTCCCTTTCTGATGATTTGAGTCATTCTAGCCCCACGCCTTCAACATACGTGCCACCTATGGCGCTGAGCATCCCGTCCTGCTGATTATTTAATCAGCCCATTAGTTAGTAGGAAAAGGTTGTAAGAATCAATTTTCTTCAGGATATTTTGGGCTCCAGATGTTTTATGAATGCAACTGAGCAAATTCATTGTAGTTATCTCAACAGCTAACGAGATGAATCATAGAATAAACTACCGGAGTAATTTTTCGCGATTTAATGATTAAATTTATCAATGATTCATGCTGTATGTCCTCTACGAGTTGGTTTGAGATCTATCCTTCTAGCTAGACAGGCATATGAAGAGAATTCATCAATGTACCGGCAATGAAGTCTATTTTCCTCATCAAAACCTCGGCCAGACAGCGAACAATCTCCTCATTACCGCTACTGCTGAGCTGTTCCCGCTACCGTTGAGCTTGACTTCAGAGTCAATCAGGCCAGAAGAATGTCGAGCTCGAAGAGGCGAAAAATTTCTTCATCAAGACCCCGAAAGTTTTCCCCTAGGAGACTGCATTTAAATCACTGAGACATATCGTTACTGCGTTACTGTACTGTATAGCCCAGCTATGATATTATCCGAAAAAGTTCATTTGACGATATATTGAATCAGACTGAATGACTGGAAAAGGAGGTTGGCATAGGTAACTGATGAGTCGTTGGGTCAACCCCATTGCTGTGCAGAACGTATTCGATCAAAGCCCTGGAACCTGGATGAATGTGGAACAGTGGCATTGAACTTTCTGAGTATTAGACGATTACAGTGAGTAGACCTCTAGACGATATTTAAGTGTACTTTAATAAGTTAAATGACGAGAGATTCCAATTGCTGGGGTGCTACAGATCTTTCTGAGCCTTAAAGAAATCTATGTACGAAGAAGGAGCTAGACCTGTGAGGAAACCTTGAACACAAAGTTTCCTAGAAAAATTCCAAGACGCCCATTTCCTCTATTAGCACAGCCCTAACTAACAGGCTTTTTCGAACAGGAATGACTGTCTGCTTTGCATCGCCCCACAGGTGTCCGCGGTGGCAAAGAACACCGTCAGTAATGACGGACGAAGTTTAGGTTTTTTAGGGAATATTAAGTGACTGCATTAAGTCCAATGTCGTGCTCGATGAAGTTCACTCAGTACCGGAAGGGTTCAAAAGAAGTCCGAGAAGCTCCTCGATGTAATTCGAATTAGAAGCAGTGATGGAAAGGTACAGTGCATGTAGATGAAAAAGCAATTTGGAATTACCAACGCGTATCCTTTCACTCGGACCGAGCTCTCAGCTTCCCTAATCTTTTCCAGAAAATGGCAAATTTACAGTTCGGTAGTTCATGATTTATTCAGAAAGGAATGACTTCACACAAAGTAATCGCCTATCAGTGCATACTTTCAAAAGTGCAACACATCCGATTTTCACGTCTTATGAACAATCCAACACCCACACAATTAGGCCATTAGTATGGCCTAGTTCAATTCCAAACTCTCATCTTCAAATGCTGCAAAAACCAGTAAAATTCTCAAGAAATTAATGCTTCAATGAACTTCACACGCTGGTGAAGGAAATGGCTATTGGGTCTCCAACTGGGACGGACGCAACTTTCAGCACAATGTGGCGATTCAAAGTAAGACTGCAGTACAGTATGTCGATACGTCTACTTTCACCCGTTCTACCGCACTTATTTGTGGAACGTGATATCCATATAACAGATAACAGCCGATGCCTCGTAGGAGGAACGTTTCCTGATCTCTTCGAACACCCCCTCCCCCGGGAATGGGATTAGAGCTCGAGAAAATATACATATTCTGCCTACACGTGTACAGTACACATTTTCGTCATATGCATCCCCATTTACAGAAGAGGTAGCCAGGAGCACGGTCGAGTCCGGTTGTGAGCGATGAGTTCAAGTTACTGAGCCGGGTTGCCGTGCCAGATAAGACTAACCTTTAAAAAATCTCAAAAATTCACCGATTGCACAGTTTAGTATGGGCTGTGTGACGGTTCGATTGTGCCGTGTACTCTTAGGCACAAGATTCAGGACAGGACCATGATTTCTACAGAGGAGCCCAGGAAAGATTCCACTAACTGGAAAGTCCCATTCGGCATAGTAATGTGCTTCGATGTCAAGTAATTGATTACTTATTCTGTTACTTTGCCGGTTACTAATCCTGTTGACAGCCAGCACTCAAAAAAATCACATGTTTGTTTACTAAAAAAGAGAGAATCACTTAATGAAGCCTACATGGAGATAGAAAAAAACTGAAGTCAAATAAAGAAACTGAAGCCGTTCATGAAGATAGTAATTTAACCTTCTGGCACTGATTATGATTAGAATGGGAACGTCAACGAAGCCCGTAAAATTAATCGCGCCCACGGGCTGAATCAGTAAAAGTACAAATATATAGTTGTAGAATTATTCTTACAATTCTCGCTGTCATGTCGTAATCGGTTGGAGGATGATTGGAATGGAACTAGAGGGCAACCAGTAAGCGAGCAAAGATGGATAAGCATACGAGCCTACTACTCCTACATTGCTAAATGGGCCACATGAGTGATCACGGAATGCGGAAACCGATATACAACGGAATTATCTTTCTGCCATACCATGCGCACCCTCAAATTGAGTCCGTATAACCGTAGATCGGATAAAAGACGAATGAACTCTTTCTTTTTAGAGAACTTGCTACAACAGTGCTTCCGTTCTGAGTCGCAGCGGCACAAGAAGACCCATCTGGCAATGTTAAGGGGCAGCGAGTGTCTACCTCATGAAAACTTCTACTAGGTACACTTAAGTTTTTACCATATATGTAGTGCCGAGCCACAGAGGACTTACTATAATGCCAATCATACACCATGTGTCTTCAAATTCCCAGATGATAATAATCAGAACTATTTTTTGTACCTACTAGTATGTATGTTCGACCCAAGTAAATATGTACGTTAGTCACACTTCTGCTAACTTCTGGAACTTCAATCACATCGATCTGTCTTCTTTTACGTTGAGTTAAACTTAAAGCTCTTGGCGTTCATCAATCCCATCAGAGGGATACACCCCGCACTCGACTTTCATTCAGAATCTTAGTTGCATACTGAATGCGTATGTGGCCTATACAATGACTTGCGGTGGCCAGCCGATGTCCAAGACTGTGTTTTTATCCTCCCAGATGAGTCTGGTACCAATTCACCGTCCCGGAGGGATGGAAGGCTTGGTTGGCCTAGTCGGATATCGATCTGGGATTCGAATCCGTGTGGCCATGTGTGTGTGAAGTGAGCCTTTTGCCACTACACCACCTCCACCCTTTCTTTTGCGTATGCGCTATTATCGTGCACAAATCGCTGGACTGTTGGATTTCACAGAGTGCTTCCGATTCCAGAGGGTCGAAGCACATGAGCTGAATAAGATGTTGTTGGATAGCGCCAAGAATAAAGTGCCATCATCAGCTTATTTTGCGAACTCTGATAAAGGGCCTCACTAGTACGCGCCATGTTATTAATTAACCCTATGAATCAATCATCAACTTGCATGGTGTGATACGAAATCACGTGGCTACCGATGCCTTAAAGAGGATTCCAATTCGAGCCTCAAAAGTAGCTAGCTCTTTAGTCATTCAGTTCGAGGAGAAAGATATCCTGCACTAGAGAGGATCCAACCCACTGAAACGTCATATGGAAAAGTCCTTTCCGAAAGGTGAGGGCAAGCCGGGAGTCGCTAGTGTAAGGGATAACAGCACGGTGCCCGTTCAGCACAAATAGGAGTTCGAATCCTGTCTGAGGCCGTAGCTTTGTCCATAACCCGCCAATCTTGTCCGAGACTTTTTTTGCCAAAACGATCTTATGAAATGTTTCCACAGGGTAAGTTTTTGATAACACCATCAAATTCCGAGCAGAAGAAATTAAATTTAGAGAAAAGAGAAAAGCGTTGTGATTAGTTTTCTCGATTAGCCGCTCTGCGAAAGCATGGCATATACACCTGCAATAGGTGATACCTGTCAAAATAATTAAATCCACGCTGGCGGCCTGTACTCCTCCTACTCATTTCTGCTGCAAGCTGGAAAAGTAGCCGTAGAAAAACACCCTGTGTTGATCGTGCTCACCATGCTGGTTTCCCGACTCTACTTACCTAAGAAACTATCGAGACAACTGATTCTGGGTCCGAAATGACTAGTGGAAGCCTAGCGGCTCGGATCTTTCTCCTAAATAACTTTGGTGACTGGAAGTTTAAGTGAGTTTTATCAGAACGGCGATGCTCACCCCAACTCTAACACCAGTTGTGCTGCTGTGGAAACCCCAGGAATTTCGTCAGCATGTACTGAAGAAAGAAAAAAAATGGAGATCACCTACAGAACATCATGTTTGCCATGGAGAAAGTCACCAAAAAACCATTGCAACTATCTCCCAGTGATCACCTCCACCTACATTTCATTAGCAAATCTACTATCGAATGCTGGGCTTTCTAGGTGCAATCCTTCAGGAATTTCTGCAAATGAAGTCTTCCGGTGACCACGTCAGAGCTGATACTTCTTGACACAGCCTCGGCTAACAAGTTGATGGGGTTTTGGAGCGATTTACGAGCCTTCAAATCTGCGATTAGGGAGTTCTTCGGAAGTGCACTACTAAGGAACTTATAATGAGTTCATCTGAAATAGTGACGAATGTTCCTAGAAAAGGGCTTATTCAGGTAGCGGCAGATTGACGTAGTCCCTTTACGCTCTAGCCGTAGAATTCGATATTCATGCACCTGTTCCCACTGGATATACTACAGCATAGGATTGCAAATTAACGAGAGAAGAGTGCTTCCTGGCTGCCGCTATACAGTGAAGAAGTTTTGTCGAAAAAGGACCAAACGAGAGAACGATGACCAATCTATACCATCACACTGACCTAACGTAGGGCGCCGAGGTATCGGAATGCGATTTTTTGCTTTTAAGGAAGTTTTCATTCCAGTCGGCAGAGTCCCAGTAATTTTCCTTTTCTTGGGTAGATTCCGGTCTCAAGAGCTTCGTGTTGCCGTGGATTTCTGTCCTCCATGAAATAACAAAAAGATGCCACTCAGCCTTGAGATCGAAGATCTTTTTCATTGTCATGGCTTCTGAGAAATACGTCGGAATTCTGGCATAGCTTTTTGAAGAATGTCTTGTAGTCAATCTACGGAACCTTATGAACGTGGTTATTTGATTAGGCAGCATGATTATATTGAGATTAGCGCATATACTCCTCTGTAAAACCTTCGATTTACTGAACTCATGTACATAACGACATAAGCGTCGCAAATTCAGACACAAATTGAGCTGATTCCTTGCTTTTCAGGGAAGGCAAACAGGAGAGGCTACGATTCTTGAAAACGATTGTGTAGGTGAGCCAAGTAGGTAGTTTGAAAACTACGGTGGAGAAATTGCTTTGAATCTTTTAATTAGAATCAGGATGAACCAAAAAAATTAGTCCTGAGAAGTGGGAAAGTGGAGCCTAATGCCTTCACGTCTACATAGATGTTGCTCAAAGCTAGGAGGATAGATAAGTAACGTGCTGACAGAAGTAGTATCAGATCACCTCCCATTCAGTGATAGCTATGTTTGGGACGTAACCACGACTGCCCTATTAGTATAGATGAAACTCCGGTTGCATGGGAACTAGGCAGATACGGCTCTATTTTGAAGCTACCTGATACTTATATGAGAGATCACTTCCACCGATGAAAAACCCTCGTGAAATAGGGGAGCAGGTTGCCAGTAAATTGAAATCCGGACTGATTCTTGCAATATCGTGCATATGAAGTGGCAAATGACAGGCATGTACTGTACAGCAGAGTATTCAGTAGAGTAGATACATTGAAATTAGGAATCGGTCAAGATGTTCTCACAAAACATGGAATCGAGATGGTCTCCGGAATAAGCCGTTTGTGGATCGTACTCTCAGCTGCGTGAATTGGAAGTCAAGAATTTCTAAAGAAATGTAGAAAGAAGTTACAGAATGAGTTTTTGCATTAAAAAAGATTCTGTGAAGGATATGCATCAGAGAAAGAATACGATACTGCAAGGCGTTTTTTGTAGTATCTTGTTGATAGTATTGGCGAGCACCTAGTGTTAAGAGAAGAAACAAGAAAGTAGTTAAAATTTGATGTGTGAATGAAGGCAGAGTGGATCTGCAAACAAAACGTGGCTGGAAAAGGTGCTTAGAAAAACTTGGTAGAAATTTCCGACCTGGGATGGACAGAAGGCTCACTTGGTAGTTGATAGATCTCGTACTAGCGACCGAATACTGACGGACAAAGCGACGGTAACGCCGCGAACCATACATGACGAGAATTTAGGCGAAACTCTTTCAGTTTGTGAAACGAAAAACGCGTTCGTAGCTTATCGAGTAGCTCTGAGACGGCTTATAACGCTCCTAATCTTCTCTAGTTGTTATGGAGAAATAGATCCTCAACGAAAATGGCAGAACACCTTCAAAACAAGCTTATTGCAGGAAAGATATCTCCCTGGTAAGTACGAAATGAAAAAAAGAGCTTTTCTCTATTTGAAAAGGAACAAAAAAAGTGTGTGATTTGTAGGATTTCCAAAAAGCTCACGTTCATAGCCGACAATCGTATTGCGGAGGTCTTCGGTTCGCCGATTGAAGGCTTTCTGTTTGAATGGTGAATATCGATCGTGGTATCGATTACCTAATGACCGCACCCCATCAATAGAAGAAAATCGACGTTTGTTGATAAGTGGCTGTGTGGGCGACGAGTCGCTCCGCGCCAGCACATGGTACGGAGAGCAGCCGGGTAGGATTTCGCTCCTTTTACGGGCATATCCGTTGCGAATCATCAACTATCGAGCGACTATCGCTGACAGAATGGGCAGAAGCACAGCATGAGCTACAGTGATAGCAAGGGCAGCACCTTTGTGTTGGCGCCTACAACTGACGCGGGAGGACGTGGTGAGCGGGTTCAGAGCGCCTTAGCTGTGCCCAAGGCCGCCCCGCCCACACTGCGTCAGCCACAGCCCGAACTAGGGTTTCGACTAGATTAGAAGCCCCTACGAGGGAAAACTTTTTACAACATCGATTCCACACAATGGTGAAATAACGAATAATAATAATTATCATTTATAAATAATAGTGATACATTAATTTCTCTTCAAAAAAGACTGTACTGATCCTATATGCATATGTATGTAGATCCATGATCAGAGTAGGGCGTAGGAAACTCAAATGTCCTATGGTGGGTGGGGGAATAAAGTAGGCCTATAATCTCCAGTATTCCAGGTAACAGTCTCCAGTGATGAAATAGTCTCAACCCCCAATTACTCACACTTGGCAGCAAAGAGGATAATGAAAGGGAAGTGGGAAGGAACGAATCAAGAAAGAGGGTAGCCATCAGGTGAAAGAAAAGGAAAAATGAAAGTTGCTTTCTGAGTCCCACAGATGAGCATTTTCTTGGATTCTCCACTTTCTGCTAACTTTCCATTTGCAATCTTTGCTGAGATCTTTTTGATCGCTGACGCTCTACCTCCTTACGTCGTCTTACACCAATCCCACTTGTTCACCATTATAGCTTATAATTATGAACCTCCAATGCTTGGGACCTTAACCCTCTCCCTTTTGAAACTCATACCACCAAGTTAGGATAGCATTCGATGGTATCCCAAGTAATGCGTTGCTGCTGATCGATATTAAAATTAACGACATGAAATCGCGTTCCTCAACAACTTGTTTACCGTGTTTATCACCTTCATTAAGACTGAAAAGATGCTTCTACATCAAGGAAGTAGGTAACCGTAAATAAATGTTATTTTGCTTATTCTTGGCATATCAGACGCCTCAACATGCTTGATAACATGCTCCGGGTAGGGGTGATCTTCAATGTCTGGTCTCATACAGCTCCATAAAGGCTACCATTAGAATTGTTCTTCAACCGGTACTCATCTAATCCCCTGTATTCGACTTTTCACCTTCTATCCTCCATTGTTGTAGATTCAGGCCTGATTAAGGAGCGGAAGTGATTAGCTCGGGTCCGAGGAGTCAGCACCACGTCGCCGTAGGCGGCGGCCGTTTCCATGTCGACAAAAGCCGGCGCTGGAAGGTGCTCTTCTCACTCACTCAGTCACGCCGATAACCAATCACATTACCAGGTATTATATACACAAACCCAGACAACTAGTGAGTCCTTTCATGGGAAATGAAAAACTTCGGATGAGGATAATGTATAAAGCACTCAGCGACGAAGAATCCCTTCTCCGATAAGCCAGGCGCTCCAAATCTTGAGAAAATCCCCAAATCCCTTTTGCCACTGTCATATAATGGAGCAGCATGAGTAGCTCAGACAATGTCGCGATATCGATGCTTCTAATTTGCTAGACGGGACAACGTTTCAGAAGTAAAAAAGTAGTTAATTGGAATAGGTAGCAGTAGCACTTTGAGTTTCACGTAACAACGACAGCCCTTGCTTCTGCACCAACTCCGCCTGAAAAGTACAACTAAAAAACTTTACTAAGAAATAGCTATTACTACATTTGACTGGCTGCTATTCTTGGTATGAGTACTAATGACTCTTTTCCTTTGAATAACGGTTATACGTCCGGGACCATATTTAAGAGGACAATCCGAAACGTGACTGGGAAACGGGGAAGTTTCCCGAACCACACATAAACATTCAAGGGCTCTGCATTTGCGAATAAAAGACAAGTATGTGGTGTACACCAAGGAGTCATTAGATGAGATACAGGTCCTCAACCCCTTCTTCAACTTTAAGGCCTTCAAAGGCACAGTTCACGATAAAAATGGTTTCTGAGATTCCCCCACAGGATGAATTTGAGGCCACCGTGTATACCATATCTGGCACGATTAGGTCGGAAAACGGCCTAGTAAGGCAGCTATGAAAGCTCAAAGATTGGTCCGTGTGTGTCCTCGGACGAATTTCACCGGCATTGTAGAGGCTGCCTCGATGACAAGGGAGTCCATGTAGGAAGTTCCAACAACTTGTCATGATCCATGGCGACAGTGAAAGACAGTTCTGTACAGTTCTGGCTTGATGTAGTCAGCTCTTTGTGCAATTGCAATAACTGGAATCTCGTTCGAATACCCCTTCCATGTCACTTCCGTCATGGCAATCTCGCCCAACCTCTATTTTCCCTACTTTTGAGCCATAGCTCTGATTTTCCTCAAGGATTATTCTGTTGACCGTTATGTGGGAAATGCAAAATACCCTCATGAAATGCAAGTGCAATTATTGTATTGAGTCGTAGTAGAGATTGTTTTTGAGGAGCTTAGATGTTCAGCCGAGAAGGAATAAGCCTTCGGAGGCTTTCTCAGAGCCGCTCGAGATGAATTAGCTTCCACGAATCCTATACAATGTATTGAGCACAATGCTAACATAATAAAGGTATTAATGGAAATCAAAGGAAACGACCACCAGAAGTCTCAGAGAAGAGGCGAAGGGACGTGATCAACAGTACTTTGCCGAAACCAAAACTCACAGAGACTGAGGGCCATGCGACTTCGCAAGATCAATGCTAGCAAGAAGAAGAAGAAGTAGGACCTGGAAGTTTTGTGCAAACCCTAAGGAACTGTTCGCCCCACCTTCCTTTATTCTGGTGCTGAAATTCAGCTTATTTTTTCAGCCTTTGAATCACTTTGTGCTCCCTGAATAGCTTACGATTATAAGTTCATCCTTCAGAGATTGCTATCACAAACACTAAATAGGGATTGTGCCAGTAGTCACTCAGAAGAGTAGCTGGTCATGCAGAAAGACAGACTGCTTAACTATGCCACTTACGTAAGTTCTCGACTTTACTAAGAAATAATCAGATTGCACTAGTAGTACAACAGTATTTGTGAGGTTCTTTACACACTCCTATGTCATATGGGTTTAGTGGGGTTTTAGGAAAAAGGGTACCTGAGAAATGATTTTGTTAGAAGTATCCTACAAGGTAGAACTTATTTTGACTTAATGTTTAACGCCGGCGCACGCGATGTGAAAGTCTCAGAAGGATGGCGATTTGTGGACAGAACTTCAGTCTCGGACGGGACTCGAACCCGCACATACTTGCGCTTTCCGGGCACCGTGCTCTATCTATGTATGTGAGTGCTGACATGCTATGCATGCAGTGCTGGCATATAAGCCATCGAAAAGGCGAGGGCAGAGGGATAGAGCGCGGTGCCCGAAAAGCACAAGTACTGGTTCGAATCCCGTCCGAGACTGAAGTTTTGTCCTTAAATCGCCATCGTTTTGAGACTATCCCACAAGGACCGTCTTTACTGGAACAGATCTTGTTCATGTCGAGTCCCTTCGAAAAAGATAAAAGATAAAGTCTTTGGTCGCTGATCAGTCCCATTCGAGGAAGCTCCCCCCCCCCCCCCCTTTTTTTTTTTTTT
>UZAF01016261.1:46001-67877 GCA_900617895.1 Haemonchus placei | reverse complement strand
GGAATGAAATTGAAATTGAATGCAGTCACCCTCTAACTTGATGGATGGATGAATTAAACTTTGAAGAAGAAGTTAAAAAGAAGCTCCGCCCCTCAACTCTAAACCCCGCCCACTTAATGAACTGTTCATATGAAAAAATAGCGATTTTAACGGATTTTTTTAGCAATTTTAACGGATTTTTTTAGCAATTTTAACGGATCGCTATTTTTCTATATGAATTGTTCATTAAGTGGGCGGGGTTTAGAGTTAAGGGGCGGAGCTTCTTTTTAACTTCTTCTCCAAAGTTTAATTTATCCATCCATCAAGTTAGAGGGTGACTGCATTCAATTTCAATTTCATTCCAATTCATTTTTCACCGGTAGTTTCAACCGCTCTTATATATGGAATTTTAGGGTAATTAAAAATCTTTTTTTCTGAGTTTCCCATCAATAGGACCACGGTTAGACGTGAGCAGTTGCTTCGAGATAAGTAACAAAAGTAATGAGAAGCAAAAGTAAAAAAAAAAGTGAAAAGTAACTAAGTAATGATTGCGAGCAGACCAAGTTGTCTGTCAGTCTGCCCTGTCTGCCACACAAACCCGAGCAAGAGCCTCCAATCGTAAGTGAAGGTTCGGTGATTTGATCACTGTGTCTCAAATTGCAATAGCGGATGAACCGTTGAAGCCACAGTCACGAGACCAGACAGTATGCAGCTTAGATTCTCGAAAACATTTTTCCCAATGTATGACATACAAGTTTTTAGATTTTCAGCTGCAAAAGTAGAGTGGGTGGTTTGTATGGGTGAATGCAAATTGAGCCCAAGGGTGCGCGAATGATTTGTGGGTACGAGTATCTACTGGGCACTTTAGTTCCTCTGCACATGCACAGATACTCTGATTATTAGAGATTGTTGACTGCTGATATAACATCTGCTAGTTTTCTATTTCTAACCACTTTGTTTATGTCAATTCATCAAGGTTTCCTTTTCACATGTTGAATGTAATCAAAAGAAGGAGAAAAAATGAAATTGCGTCAAAATGATGTTAGCTTTGATAGTTCACAAAAAGGGCTAACACTCACCTCTGAAACACGGTTACGATAATCAGTCAGCATTCCCAGTATCTCAAGAGTTTGGTAGGAAAGCGAGAATGCAATGAGCTGATATTCTCGCCTTGAATTACATTACAGCAAATTCTCCTTATATGGCAATTGATGCCGTGAAATGAGCTACTTGCTGTAGGTTTAATCACCTCAGCGAGGCGAGCTTTCTCTGCAGTGGTCGTTAGTCGTTTGATTAAAACTCCTTAACTGATATTTCAGAATCACGAAAGTTCATAGTGTAGAGATTAGGCTTACTGAAATGCTTTAGAAAAATTGGGCTGAAGAGGAGCTTGGATGGCTACTAATTCGATGCACATGTTGTTCCTTACTGAGTTGCTCCAGTCAGAATGTATGGTACAGAATTTAGTCTATAAATCAAATCTCTAGCAGTTTTTGATTCTTAATCCACTTCCTTGCAGCTTTGTAAACGGCGAGAAATCTTGATCAATACTATTACAGATAGTTAAAACATTGGTGCAGGAAAGTAGATAGGGACTTGAAAAAAAACAAGACAATTTTAAAAACCTTGGGATTCAAAAAACGGAGACCTAACTTTTATCTTTCGAGTTCACACTGTTGTGAAATATTCAAAGAATCAGATTTCCGCCCAGAATTGAGGGTCAAGTCAGTATTCTCGATTGTTCTTACTAATAAGTCTTCAGAAAAAAGGTAATCGAGGGTGTTGAGGCAGCAGTTTCTGGGCCATGGAAGAACTCGCATCGCTTGCTTTCTGATAGGTGCGAGCTGAGCACGTTCATATCAAGGAAATAAAAATTTGCTTTGCTGTTTCCCATATTCACAGATTCCGCAATCCAAGCTGCAAGGTTGTGCTCGTTTGTGTAGTATTGAGCGTGCATGCTATTTTGGGAAGGACCCTGTTAAGATTACGATAAAAACGCCCACGGCGGTTTCCTCTGCAAACTCTATACCCCTTTCCAGCTCTACCGCAACACACCCTCATCCTTGAGTGAAAGTTTCGCAAAGATGCATGCGGTTCTTGAGGGAACTTTGGGCTATGAAAAATATGGACCCCATCAACGACAACAAGCGAACTCAATTGAGCACTTGTCCTTCAACTGAACAACTTACCGTGAACATCGACGAAGCTCGTTCTCGTCCTTCATACTTATAGCTCTTTCGTTTCGGTTCGGTTTTTCGACGATTCATTCCAAAAAAAGAAAATCTTTGAAGATCAAAAACCGCATTTTTCGGATTCGTGCGTAGGAAATAAGCAAAAAATAGAAAGCTGAATGATGATGGAAAGTATAAAGCATTCGGTGATCGGCAAAAATTTGTCAGAGAGAAATGCAGCCAATAAGAAAGAAGGTAAGGAAATCGAAAGATTTTCAATTGTTCCTCGAAAGGCATAGACAGATGATGAACAAAAAGAGATGGAAGGTAAACCATACATATCTCTATTTATGGAAGTAAGAGTGTTAAGAGATGGGTTCGCCCACCCCACGACTCGGCCTTGCTTATGCAGCAGGGATCCGCTTACAACGCCTCAATGAGAAATATATGAAATGACAATACGAGGAATTATGCCATAAATTAGATGATGTTTTAGACGTAATTCTTCTATATAGTACTCAAAAAATATTGTACTGAAGTTAATGGTCCCAAAAAGCTAAGATAACGAAAAATGGCATAGTTCATGGATGAATTATCTTATTGAGCAACAGCGAGGTTCAGAAGGGGAGAAACAACTTTTCGGAGTCCGATCGTAGCTACTATTATAAATAGGCAATCCACCACGATTTTCCAATCATTATAATCATCTCTTATTTTTCAGGCTTGTGGAAATACAGTAGCGCTCAAAAGTATTCGGCCAACTTTAACTTGCCGTAACGTTTTTCTCAGTGGAGCAAATCACATGAAATTTTGATATGTTTAGCTGAAGCATACTTCACACTATCCGACACTATTTGACTGCAAAACAGCCATATCCACATACTAATGGGGACGCGTTTGTAGACTGTGCTGAAAGCAAGTTTGTGACTTCTGCAGTTATTCTGACCTTATGTACGTTTTTTTCCCTCTACTAAGTTCGGCATTAGTGCTCGTACACTTAAGACACGGCAAAAAGGAAAGGACTCCCAGGAGGACCACCATTCGTATTTCCAGTTGGTTTTGATCTCAAGCTCTTGGGATATCTGGAACATGATCAGATTGCAGGTTAATAGAAGTAAATATGCACACTACACCAATGCTAAACATATTGAAATTCCGCTTGTTTAGATCTAGTAGGAAAGGAGTTATGACTGAAAAGTACGAGTGAGGAAGCATTTGGCCGAATACTTTAGAGCGCCACTGTATCTGCCTGAATATTCCATAACCGTCCATTTCTGTCATGTCTTCCTGGAAGCTTCCTTAGAAATACCATAGGATGACACTACGCTCGTATGCGCATAGCACATCGTATTAAGGAGAGTTCATGATTTCGAAATTGGCTGACCAGATCAAGGCCGTCGACCTTTTGTTTCCGGCTGTGAAGCATTGAAAAGGGATGCGCACAGAATCTCCTGAAAGGGGCATCAGGGCCGATGTTTGAACATGTTTAAAGTGCAGTGCCAGAGTCAAACTCGTAAAAAATTAGACGTTGAGTACATTCATTCAGTTGTCATATGTGAAATTGGGAAGAAGATGTAGCTCCTACCTATTGAGAAGTAGCCGGATATGTCATGGGTGAATGACTTATGGGCTTTCAAAGTAATACTTCTTTCTTCCACCAGAGAGACCGGAATGTACGCCCAAGAATACGTGACGGCCAACCATGGACTGCTCTAACAATAAATTTAGCTCAAGGTAAATTTAATGCCAAAAAATATAGAGAAATGGAAGTAAACCAAATGGTCATCCTCAAAAACCGAAAAATGTTGCATTCGCAGTTAACAGAGTCACAATCCGTCTAACTCTCAAGAAACTTGGCAAAGTGCCTATTCCTTCTCGTTGCGGACCATTCAGTGGAGCCTCCTCAGTTTTATAAATATTATAAAATAAAGTACGCAAGAGAAATAGAACTACTTGTTATGGTCTACCTCAGCAAACGACATAGAGTTCTGATGAAGTTGTTATTATGATGCCAAACAAATAGATTCTTTCTTAAGTGGATTGACAGATTCGTAGCTGATCTTTGAGCGAATGAATTCTTCCATGAGTAGATTTGCAGATTTGTAGCTCGCTGTTTGGGCGCTTGCTGCCCTGCCGTTAATAACGCAGTAATCTTAGATCTCGTACCACCCCCAAACGAGATCATATCAAGTTCCGAGCGGAATACAAAGTCGTGCAACTTCCCCCTCCCCCCCTCAACTTGCTATATTTCGATACAAATCTCAGCCACACGAACCAGAACAACTCTGCAAAACTACAAAATCTCTTCAAAAGGGTGAATACGGCTGAGATGAAGTTGAGGCCTGGCACGCCTTCCTTGCGGGTTTTTTGAACCTTCAAGAAAAAAAACATACTGCCAGGTGAATGGAAAGAGTCGAGCCACACTCATTACACGAGCTAGCTATGCACACAGCACTAATCTTTTAAATACTCGCTTAATCATTCAAACGATTACAGTATTCATTTAATTCTGTCAAGCAGTCATGTCAACTGAAAAATATTCAGGTATCCATACAATTGGGTAATTTAGCTTCCTGGGGTAGGTATTAATAAAGCAGTGAGTTCAACATGAGTTCGAATGATTGTTATGGTCATTGGTTGGATTGACAAATAAGCCAGTAAGTCAGAACCCTGCAGCAGGTCCGCATTCTCACCGATACCATGGGATAAGTAAATAATCCGTTTCTCATGGGCATCACTTTCGGTCGGCAGGTGATACCCATGAGGATTGTTGAATTCCCTCGTGGCAAAACATAGGAACTCAAAAAAATTAGTTGTTTTCAATCATTTAAGTCGATATGAAAAAGTGTGAGTTCACTTTTCTTCATATCGACTCATCCAGGGATAAGCGAGGAACAACACGCACCTGTGGAACATCATCACTAGCTACAGAAAAGTCAAAGTCAAAGGAGAAGGTAATGAAGAGCACAACAGCTTCCTTTTCTTCTTTAGACAACGTGAGACTTGTGTTTTGTGTTTTTGGGCGGAAAATTTGGAGAGTCCAGAGTAGGGCACGGGGAATGGTCAGTCAACCTTCTTACTGGAATTTCCGCCTCTTCGACCCTCAGTATATGACCATACTCCCTTCCCATCCATCATAAAATGTGGCATTCGTCAGAGTCATTCAGTCGAGTTGCACAGCTTATGTGACAGCTCATATATGGGAGTTCCATAGAAATTATCACATATTGTTCATATCCAATACGACCTCATTGTATCGTACCTGAATAAAATTCCCTTGAAAACGATCCAAACTGTTCCATCCCTTTGCCACGAATTCTTCAGTACAGTTTCCGCATGCAAACTTCTCCCGAAAACAAAACCCGAGAGTTATCCCACGGACTGGGTGAGTGTTTTCGAAATTTGGTTACTCTTGGAGAAGAAACTTCTGAGAATCTCACGATTCCAAAGAAACAGCAGCAAGACTCTCTCTCTCGGCTGTCAATTTCTTTCCTCAGGCAAGAAAAATTCATGGTCGACGAGTGCCCTAGTGAACAATGTGTCTAACGAACGGAGTAGTCATATGAAAATCTAGTAAGAACAGATACTGACGATCAGGGAGGCTACGAAGGGAAACGGGCAACATCTGCACTTGGTGGGAAAGGAGGTACTTGTAGAGATAAAAAGTCAAAAGTAGTTAGAAGAAATAAATCATATTATGAGCTAGTGAGAATTTTGCCCAGCAGCAGTTCCCATGACTCATTTAGGAAGTACAAAACGGCATGATCAAACCTAGTGTACCGTACTGTACTGTATAAACTTAGAAGCGCTTTCCGTGACACACCGTTATGTGATAAACTTTTCTGCCTTACTACTGACATTCCCAGAGGTAATGCCGTGGTGTAAACACGACGTTAACAGCACACAAGAATGATACAGTAGCCCTGATTAATGCCCCAATTTCTCTTAATAATCAGTTTGTCATGGCAACCCTCTTATCATTACCACCTACTACTAGCATCAAGTCAAGTAGGCATAGAGAAAGGCCGACAAAGCTCGGAATCGATAGACCGTATTAAGGATTCAGATAGGAGAAGGATAGTCTATCAGCACTAACATGCATAATTAATAGGTCGATTACTCAAATTCTGCAATTAGTGTGAAGCAGAAGCTCTCCATGGCAAACACCACTCGTTTCCAATTTATTTTTTATATTGGCTGCTATATCTGAAATGGCTGAAAGAAAAATATCGCCCCTGTTGGTTTATAATGATGCCAAGTATTATGAGGAGGGGGTGGGGGAGTTCTGAGTCTTGATGGAAGTCAAACTTTCCGCTATGACAAGTCACTCATGAAGCTCGTTAGAAGAAAAAAGGGTTTCGGAAGATTAACAACGAAATTGGTATGAAGGAAGCGCACAAATTTAATAGAAAGAAGTGAGAGCCCAGCCAATCCATTATTCGGGTGCATTGTCTTTACAAACTGATCCTTACAAAAAGGGCTATGCACCCATGGTTGCTTAATTGAACCTCTCAAAATCTTGAGCAAAAAAATCTGAATGAGCATTGGAATCAGTCTATTTCAACTTCAGTAGGCAATGCTGGTTAGAATAAATCACCGTTTCCCCACTTTACTTTTTTCTCGACATTTCCACTCATTGCAATCGCTCGGCTTATATGAAGCAAAGGAACTGCTCATGAGGTGATGCTCGTCGGAAGACGCCTTACAGTATTTGAAAATAAGCACAAATGTAGTCAAAAGTACTTTTAAGAATGAGCAATTTGTTGAGTATACGAGACAACTTTACATATAATAAGCACCTATTCAAAAGCATGAGGGTTGGGGGAAAAAATTGCTTTCCCCTAAACTCATTAGGTGACATTTTCAAAATATGCTATTTTTACATCGATGTGATTGATGTTGAGAAAAGAAGACGGTATTTGAAAAATTTATTTCTTTGGAAGGGTTCAAAAGGGACTCGAAAGTCACACGTCGGTCAATTATGGGCGCCCTATGTATACGAAGCTTTTCAGCTAAATGTAAGGCAAATCGTTTGATTCCACGAAGCGCTCCGTTGATTACGGTATTGTCCACTTTAAGCGTTTGGTGGCCCAAGAATGAGAGTTTAAAGAGTCACTGCATAATATCTTGAAGCCGTATATTTCGAGATAGAAAGTGGGCGTTCCGATGGAGAGTAGTGCATCCATGGGTGACAAGAAAAGCGAGAAAATTCGCTGACTTTGCGAAAAATGAAGCTTCGTAGAAAGTGAAAATAGAGGATTGTACGAAATTACCATGACTGAAATAGCATGGAAAGAACAGCCTGAGAAGATTTCAGTTGTTGCAAATGCTTAAAGAGCTGACCCCATTAAGCCAAAATGTCCAAGACTGCTCGTGACCCATAGGGAACTGGAAGACAGTTTACGACATTTTCTCCTTTTGCACTTTGAGCATGGATGCTTTTTCTCAATGGTGCAGCCTCTACAGAAAAGTCAAAACTCGTCCGCTTTCGGGTTGCCACACAGCCGACACAATCATTGAGCCCTTATACTAGGCCGCTTTCAGATTTGACAACGTCACATTTCGCATAAGCGTGGGCTACAGATTCATCCCAAAAGTTACCACACCATTTTACCGTTAACCGTGCCTTCAAAGAAATTAAAAGCCGCTGAAAGCTGAAAGAAACACTATTTCGGACTGCTAGAGCAATTTTGGCGAGTCCATTTCCCCTATTCTCTTGTTTTTTTTATGTCTAGTGGCTGTAGAAGTAGTAGAAGAAAAAAGGAGGCAATGCATCACTCATGAAGAAGAAAAAGGAAGGCGAAGCGTTTCTCGTGACACTAGAAAGTACAAAATCTCTGATTCAAGAGGGAAAGCTGTGGAAAGAAGACATGTGAGGAACAGGCTCATGTAGACTATTAGGGACAAATACGGCTTTTTAGTGATGCCGCAAGCATTTAATTAGCGTATCACAGCCAAGTGCTTTCTAATGCAACCGCGAACGTGAAAAACACTTTGAAAGCGTTCGACGAAGAATGCCAGAGAGTGAAGAACGTTTTAGTGTCGACAGCGTTGGAGAATGTAGAGCAATTGTATGGCACGGTTCCTAACTCAACATGAACTCAGTGGCCATTAACGAACTCTTGTCCACATTAGATTTTTCTAATTGGCTTAATTCTGATCTTGAAGCAAAATCAAAACAAGTCCAGTCACCGTATCATGGGATGTTTCATCGGAGAGGCTGAGCTACCTCCGTGTCCGGTTGCTTTAGACCCTTTAGCGAAGGCGCTAATGAATTTCCTCACTTCAAGTATGTGGATCCCCAGCACAGATCTAGCAACGGAGTGAAATTTGCGCTTTCTATAGAAAAAATCCAGTCGAAAGCCGTTTGGTCTTACATGTTCAACAGTCGAAACTTCCTCCACCTGCTAGATTCCGCGGTGATCAATAGGTGATGATTCTCATACAGTAAGCTTGACGATGATGACGAGGACTGATTACAGGAGGCAGCGACGCGGCGGAGATACAAAAGGGAATGGAAGAAGCAGCGAGAACAACGAGAACAACGTCGACCGTCCGTAGCTTCCCGATGGAGACGAAGACGGGGACGACTACGTTCCCGCACCTTGGGTCGGAAGTGGCTCAGCCCTTGTGTATCCAGCACTTATTATTCGCCTGTAGCTGTGCATATTCGATAGATGATGCCAAGTATTTTGTGTCGACTGTACATCTGAAGAGAAAAAACTGATTGTGAATCTGAAATGTAAATGAAAACCCGAACCTAATACTGTTCGTAACAGGCTTCATACCTCGGAAAGAGCTATGTAACCCAGTCATCCAACGTTGCCATACTTCAAATCAATGTTCGAAACGAGCTGCCATTACACGAGTTATCTGAGATGGTTGGTAGGCATGCCATAAGAGAGCAACATTCCGACTTTATACTATACATATAAGAGCGGAATCAAGCCCTATTAACTGGTTAATTACACATTCTCCTTGTAATAATTTAGGGGAACGCTCAAAATGAAAATGTCTGACACTTGCTGCGTTTTGAAGAGATCGTCATGGCAATGATACAGACTTGTGGGTTGTTTTTGAAGTTGGAGGTTTGCTGAGAATGTTTTATAATGAAGTTTCTACAAACTTCAAGTTTTTATGTTCGTTGAGGAGAATGTACCCTTGTGTCATGAAAACAATTGCTACGAATTTACTTCTGCTACCTTGCGTGAGAAGTAAAAGAAAACCTAACAATACCGTTCCGTGGTGCGATGCACAATGGGGGAACAAGCCGACAACTAACATTAATCAACAATTCCTTTTGGTTTCTGTGCTCCTCAAGACTATGGGATTCTTTGATGGATTTATTTTATCCCCATGCAAAGCTAATTCCATCGTCAATTCGATCTTATCCTTCCACTTCAATTATGAAAACGGTACTTATTTTCTAGGCAATAAAGCTCTCGTTTTTCCTTTGAAGGCACAGTTCACGATAATTTTGGGTAATCCAAACCATGACGAAAAATGGAAGATAAGATGGAAAATAGTGCGATGAAGGCGAAGGAACTGCGTGAATCGGTGTTCCCAAAGTGAAAAAAAGAAGACTAGAAGAATGAAGAAGAGTTGGGCGTTTGGACGAGTATACAATGTGGGTCATTGCGTACGTGTGGGTCCTAGTGCAAATAACTGACTACGGGGAGCAAAAATTCACCCACTAATAAGCATTAGTCAACGAAAAAACCCTAGTAACAGCAAAAATAAAGAAAATAGAGAAAAAGGATGGGAGAAAACATCGCCTCATCACTCGGCTGATTAAGTGTGGGTCTTAGAACGGATAATTGCAATCTGTATCGCCTCGACACTCGGCTGGCGTGACATCGACCGAGGGGCGGGAAAGCCGCGCGAGCCGAGAACAGGGCTGCCACTATGCCCTAATCGTCGAGTTTGTGGGCGTGAGAGGGACCTTTCTATTACCCTTGAGAGCCACTGAGCATTCCGCGGGGAAGAATTCGGTTATCATTTTTATCGTGAACCATGCCTTTAATAGGTACTGATGTTCCGACACGATCTTTTTCCATAGTAGCAACCAAACGTGTACCTCCGTCCAAAGTTTTTTCTGGCTAATCCAACCGATTTGAATCAACTATCACAACAATGCCGTCTGTTTCTAACCAGTCCATCGAAGATTCAGAGAGTAAATTGATCCCACGTGTTTAGAAGAGTGTTGTGGTATTTTGTTGGTTTCTAGATATCACACGTCACGTAGGGTAAGACATGGTTAGAGAGAAGTTTCCTGCCTCCTGTAAAACACAACAAAACACCAGTAGGTATCTTAGCTTAGAACTACGAACGCGCCCAAAGTATTCGGCCAAATGCTTCTTCACTCGTACTTTTTAGTCACAACTGCTTCCCTACTGGATCTAATAAAGCGAAATTTCAATATGTGTAGCATGGGTGTAGTGTGAATATTTACCATTATCAACCTGCATTGTGATCATGTTCCAAATATCGCAAAGAGCTTGAAATCGAAACCGAGTGGAATTACAGACGTTGATGCTTCTAGAATTTCTTTCCTTTTTGCTATTTCCAAAGTGTACGTGCGCTAATGCCGAACACAGTAGAGGAAAAAAANNAAAAAAACTCAAATAAGTGCGAAAACTGCAGAAGGCACAAACTTGCTTTCAGCATAGTCTACGAACACCTTCCCTTCAGTTATGTGGACATTGCTGCTTTGCAGTCAAACAGTATTGAATTGTATGAAATATGCTTCAGTTGAACATATCAAAATTTCATGCGATTTGCTCCACTGGAAAGAAAGTTACGGCCGAAAAGCGCTTGTCCGAATATTTTTGAGCGCTACTGTATATTTTGTGGATGACTTATCTTTTCTTCTATGACATTTCCATGGGGGCGCAAAAAATTATTGAAATGAAATCTGAAATGAAATGAAATGCCCGATCCCACAAAAACGGGCTCGGTCCTACACGCCAGACACGTTCGAAGCGCCCCGTTGTAAATGGGCTAATACTGATAATTCAATGGAGATCTAATCATGATCTTAATTCGCACTGCTTATGAAGGTCTTCAAGGGCACTGGTATTGAGCGTTACCATGCGATACAATTGTGCTTCCTGTCAGTACCCATTGTATTGATTGGTTGGTAAATATGTATGCAGCAAATCGATACTAAATGTCTATATATATATACTGCGCATATGATGGTTATCGCTAACGTCACACCAACCTACCTCTCAAGCTTTACCTTAATTGTTACTACCTCAGTTCCCTTCGGATTTCCATATCTTTACTATTATTTTGATCATGGTTAGCTTCAATATGGTAAGAACAAACATACAAACAGGCAGATATTCATCTCTGTATTTAGTGAATAAATCTTTCCAGCAAAAGGAGCAGTTCGACACCGGTTCTGCGTAATGGCACGGTCCACGATAATTTTGGGATATCCGATTTTCAACTATATCGGCGCATTCAAAGAGATAATAAGCTTTAAAAAAGAATGTGAACGAGGATGTGACTACAAAAGTTGCATGGAAGGGGTATTTGGTGACATTGCGTATAGCTGACTACAGTAAGAATAAATGTTCGAAATTGTTTTCCAACCAGCTGACGATCCTAGCATGGGTAGTTTTATGCTGCGCTAATCCCTTATTTACCGCTACTCTAACATAATAGGTAATCAGGATCACGAGTAGCAGCGTTGGAATGAGAGAGTAGTCCAAAATATAACAACTTACGCGACCCATCAATCAGCTGATTGATTTTTCACAAATTTTGCCCCGAATACTCGCGCCAGGCAATAGATTCCATGGTCAGCCTAACGGTTGGTGGCATTCACACAACCTCGGGACCTTTATTGTACTCTATATAGGATGTTTTGCGACCTTATAACCGCATGTATGGTACATGGAGCCCCAAGATCATTGGCGCTAAAATTCAGATTCTATTCTGAAGAAAAGAATCTGAATTTTTGCGCCACTGAGAAAAAGAAAATTCTAAGGCAGAATTATTCATTAATTTTTCTTCATTCGCTATCAATTCATTAATTAGCTGCACAATTACATTTTCTTGCTGTGTGCGCAGCTATTGAAATGAGACCCCGATATCTTTCAGAAGGCGAAGGCTTATTCAATGTCACTTACAACCATTTGCTTGCAACAAGCGGAAGGTTTTTTCGTGATTTCAATAGTGACAGTACAGAATGCTCCTAAACGACAAATAGAAGCAGAACCGATCAAACACAAACTGACAAGATGTCGGAAGGTTGGTTTTCCCAAAGATTGGTCTATTCTAATAGTCCGCTTGCAAGTCGATCGTGATCCTGAGTAACCCATGAAAAGTAAGACAACGAAGCAGGAATTGACGAAGTTGTCGATGTGGCGGATTGCCAAGCAGGTGCATTGTGATCATACCTATCGTATACAGTGATGCCGTTTCATTTCCGATCTCAACAGACAGTGAAGGGTTACAAAATACGGAAGATTGCTAACCCATTCAAGTGGGGACACGCACTTTCTTTCTCTGACGAGAAACTCTTTTACGCCAGATACAATGCTCAACAAATAAAGCGAAGGCGTTCTGGATGGAAACATCGATAGTGCAATCTCTCGCGAAAAAAGCTGTCATAAGGCAGTAGAATGATGTTTACCGAGGGAGCCACGGTCAATCGCGAGACGTCGTTGGTTTGGTCGGTACCGGCGTGAAAATGACAAAGTTGTGTATTCAGAGAGCATACTGACTAGACGTAGTGAAGCACTGATATGGCTCCGTCACCAGTGGTCTCTTTAGAAGTACTGTACTCCGATCCACAGAGGCAAACTCAGTCAAGAGAGGTCCCGATACGAGCTTCCGATTTCATGAGCATGGAGGAATGGCCATCCTGCTCTTCACACCTTAAAGGCGCGGTTGACGATAGAAATGGCTACTGAGTTTTTCCCTCAGGAATACTCAGTGGTCCACCTGGGTGTTAGAAGGGACCTTCTCGCTCCCAAAATCTCGACGGTCAGGGCATAGTGGAAGCCCTGTTGCTGTGCGTTTGAACAACGCATAAATCATGATTTTACACAAATGGGTGAGATTTAAAAGACAATGTAGTGTTAGACATGAGGATCAGCGTACTTCGGAGACCCTAGAAGACAAGGAGCCATGAAATTTAGTCATGCCTAGCAAGCATGCGACACTGGAACCCGCAGAGAGCGCTTGGCAGGCATAACCCGAAGAGCATATCGACAATGACAGAAAAATTGCTAGATATCGGCGCAGCGAAGGTGAATGCCGTCCATGACTAACAGCCTTCTGCCATTCTTGTAGCACTAGGACAGTGGTTTGGTAGCATCACTACTCGACCCTTCATGTACTTGAGCAAAAACAGGCATCAGACAGTCTCGAGCGCTACCGATTCCAGTAGAAATGTGCCGCACATATACTGTGTCCAAGGTCCAACCATAAACTCCTGTTACGTTGTTGATTTTCTGTTTGGTTCCGACCTGTAGCCAGAAGTGATCTCAGTTGACTGAAGGTTTGATGAGGCTTTTGTCTGTTTGCCATCGTCACAACACCATACCATACAGATACCATAAAGATTTCTTAGCAATTCCATGGAATTATTGGGTCATTGTAGTTGAAACTTTTGAGTAATTCCAAAAAAGTTTTTCTAATAATGAAGCTAAACTGAAGGTATGAATCTCATTTTATTCGATTATCTTTTGCCTTCTCCTTCTGGCAATTTCGTGCTCCTCTCTCCTAGAACATCTGTTTCTATGGGCGAAAAAGTGGCCACATGAGTGGTGTTGATACCTACATACACCTCTGATGAAGGCTAATTCATTCTATAAAAAGGTTCACTGGAGGCGTAGATATCAATTTAACGTTTAGGCCACTTCTTTACCGGAAAAATAGAAGTCTCTGACGGATCAAGCGGCTGTCGAACGGCGCTAAATCAATAGGGTGAAAGCAGCACTCGTTTTTAACCAAGGTTCTATATTTTTTGCCGGCCCTCTGAGAATGTATACGGTCTCGTCTTTGAGCAAGACTGCTCATTTGCGCCTTTACTATATTTTGAGGTTCTTTTTCTGATTTCTTTAAATTCCTTCATCGGTTTCCAATAAGTAAGGTCCAGGCCCACATTTCTTCATCTTGGAAGCACTTCGAATTACATCACACCCTTGTAATCCCATCAAACTGATAGCGCGACCTTCTGAAGATCAGCATTGGACCCCGTTTGAGCAGATCCATCCGGTATTTGTCATAATTGTTTGCAAGTAACATTATCGTAACTATCCGAACTCATCAACCGCCACTACTAGCTCTACAAATGGGTGGCCTTCATTGCGTTTAGAACGCAAATCGCAAATACTAACTCATGTGGCACCTGAACATCCAGCTTTTTTACTAGTCCAAGTTTTTCGATATTCGCGTCAACCTATTCCCATGGATGCGTAGGTCTTCTTAGCAATTTCAAACATGGATTACACGGAGGTCTGCTTCGTCATTGCCTTCAAAGGACCATCCTCAATGTCCTTGGGTAACCCACCTAAAGTTTAGAATTACCGGAATGAAAATTTGTTGATCAATTGCTATATGTGCTCTGTGATAGGGCACCCTATGTTCCACAGTGGAAAACACCGACAGGTGTTTTGTCGCGATGGAATTTATAAAGTAAAATGTGCCAACAAATTCCACCTGACATTCCAGTTCCAAACTGATCTTAAAAGTACAAATGCAAATAAAATTTGTTCACTTTTTCAAAGAAAAAGCACAAATATGTATCTCAGTAGAATCAACTAAAAAGCGTTCAAACTGCTGAGAATCTTACAAAACGGCCGGAAACATCGTTTCCAAATATCCTTCTGAGCAACTCAAAACAGCATACCCAACATTCGACTGTTGGAGTGGGCCAAGCGCATTCCTCTATGACTTGATGGATGACGACTGATGACCAACTCATGTGCTGTCAGAGCTCGTTGGATGAACAGTTCGATTCCCGGTGCCGTCCCCGTCATTCCCTTTGAGTTGCTACCAGAGAGAGAGAGTTTTTCAAAAAAGTACTGCTCTACAGTATGTGACGAAACTGGTGGAAGTATGACCTCGCTGACCTAGACGAGATGCCACTCAACTCTACATCACGGTGCAGAATAAAAAATCTTGTCGCTCCAAAAGGCACAAGGACAAGAAACAGAGAGCTGGCCAAGGTAGAAGCCACCGAATGAAGTGGAATGTCACGGCGCATCTAGAAGGCGATAGATATGAACGGGTAGAGGTCTACATAGTTGAAAAAAAAAACACCAAAATACTAACGGACAGGGAAGAGTAGGAAGGAAGGAAGAGCACTTGTGTGTTATTCGGAAACCGCTTCGAAAGTTCAGCTCTGAGCATTGGTGACGTTATTCCAAAGGGAAATTTGCATAGACGCAAATTTGATTGAATCGGCAACACACCGAGAAAACTAAAAATGCTGTTTTTTTCTTGGACAAGATGTTCCGAACTGGGTTTTATTAAACGGCTGGCTCGCAATAATATTGTAATTACAAATCTTACCGTGATGAGGTGGCGATGGCGATCAAAGCTAACCATTAACTTTTCGGAGATCAGCAGAGAACCTGCCGTACGTAGATACTAATGAGAGGTAAGGAAATTAGGCGGGGCTAGGAGAGATATGGCTCTATTGTTCGAAAAGAAAAGCGCAACGGAAAAAGAAAGTCATTCGAATAGATGGGCTTGCTCCTGGAAGACTGCGGTTTAAACTGCTAAACGAAAATCCCACGAACGTCGAAATTGGAAGAAGCCTCGTGAATTACAACTTCAGGGAGAAGTTCGTTCAGGGAACGAATATGCAAAACGAGTTTTGCGCGACGCGTAATGGCCACATATTCGAGCCTGAAAACGTTATATCTCTTGTTATGTATGCATCGTCAAAGCGACGTCTGCTTCATCGCTTGCTCGGCACGGAGGTAAAAACCTTTAACATAGTTTACGGTGTCTATTCAGATTCACTTACAGTAGCATCCGCTAGTCACGTAATAATAGAAATCGTAAAAAATCGTAAACGTAAAACGTAAATGGGCAGCTCCACTTTTTAGGATGATGCTCCGCTTGTTGAGCAAGTAGTTGTGTTATGGAGATCGAATTCAAGCCTTTTCCAATCGTAGCTCGTCCTAAGTTCATTTGGATGCAAAGGTTGTGCCACGGCTCAGATATTTACCGAGGATGTCAGAACGTAGTTGTATGTAACTGAGACCTAACTTGGAAAGATGTGTAAGTGGGTTATTCAGGAAGTTCCACCCTTCTTGCTTTTACTTTGTGAGCGAAGGTACCTGCCCTGAGCACATCAGCACCCCATCGAGTATCGCACATCTTGATTGAAAGAGACCAGTATGTGGCACGAGAGTTACAATTGGGAGGCCGCGTTTGACCCTCTTGAAGGAGGAGGCCATTTAATCAAATAAAATGTTCGTCTGAAACAGGGAATCCCAGATTATGTTGTCCTGGTGAAGCTTTCCTTTTATTTGTCCCAGACTACACGCTTGTTAGGGCTGCGTTGAAGAGGCTGGGATCATTTTCATAGCGGCTAACCACATTGCCCTGCTTGACTCCTAATGGCTATGACATCGGGGCGTTATCTGGGCAACTGAGCATAACATTCTATAGCTGCAGGCTGAACAGCCACGAGCAAGCTGCAGCATGGGTCGTTATGGATTGGTACCGTACTTCGAGAGCGGTCATCAAACTCGGAAGGTTGCATTACGCTTTCTATTGAATAATATTCGCACTGCAAAAGGTCTTTAGCGTCTGATAACTGGCAAATGCAGGAAGGTAAGAACTCATTNGGATCATTTTCATAGCGGCTAACCACGTTGCCCGGCTTGACTCCTAATGGCTATGACATCGGGGCGTTATCTGGGCAACTGAGCATAACATTCTATAGCTGCAGGCTGAACATCCACGAGCAAGCTGCAGCATGGGTCGTTTTGGATCGGTACCGTACTTCGAGAGCGGTCATCAAACTCGGAAGGTTGCATTACGCTTTCTGTTGAATAATATTCGCTCTGCAAAAGGTCTTTAGCGTCTGATAACTGGCAAGTGCAGGCAGGTAAGAGGTTATTCCTATAATCACTTTGGAAAAAAGTGCAGCACATTTTCATGCGCCACTGGTTTTCGAATCGCACTTGTGTTAAGGTTGGATGGTCAAGCTGGTTCACCTGAGCTAAATACCCATCCCATATAGTCGTTATAGATACAGTACTTTAAGGCTTCCCGACTGTAGAAGACCAATCTGCTGAAGGTCGCAAATTGGCAGGAGATGGAGAGACCTACAAAATTGTCTAGAAGTTTCCCTAGACATGGAAGTTATGGAATTCTCAATAGTTTTGTGCTCTGAGCAACGGAAACAATAGATTTCAATGGGTTGGAAATGGAATCTTGGACTGATATCCACCTAGACCAATCAGGCTTTCCATGCCTACTCCGAAAGCTCCATATCAGACGTTGAAATGATAGCCACCCAGTAGCCATCGTAGCCATCAGAACTTTCAGAAGCTAAGAATTGCCTGCTGACCGCTCAATGACTTCCTGAACAGAAAGGTTAAAGTTCTCAAAACTCAATAACTACACGAAAAATTCTCCTGTACAGTATCCCATACGCTGTATAAACCTTCAGGATATGGCTGAAAAAATAATATAATAGATGGGGTTCGTTCTCTTCCAACCGGAAGTCATTACATTTAGATGTTTCAGAGAATTATTTTCGCATCACTGACTACGGAATGGCGTCGCTTTTCCCAGAGCTGGTCCAGCCTACAAGATTGTTTGACGTTTATAAGTACCACCATCATCGGTATGCAAGCCACTCTTCTGCATCAGAAGGAAGTTATGAAGCCTCAAATTCCACGACAATAAATAGCAAAGACATTTCGGCCGAGGTGATAGGTTATGAGGGGCTGATAATGAAAGAGCAAGAAATCTGCTGCGGAAGGAAGCGAACATAGCAAAATTAGCAAAATTAGAAGAAGTCAGAAGATCGGCCATGATAAAAAATAATCAAATACCTGACAATTACCCAGGGGGCCAACCACTATTATAAGCGTCACGGGAGCCATTGAGTGAAATGTTTTTTTTGTTTTTTCTTTATTGGAGGCCATCTGGCGCAATGGATCCGATTGCGGTCTCTTCGATGAAAGGCATTACACAACTCATAATTTATTAAACTCTCAGTTCATTTATGTGCAAAGAAACTCCCTGAAGGCGCAAATTGCGAAAGCGTCGAGATATTTTTCTCAAAATAAAAAGCGGAAGTGTGGGTGCAGAATGGTGCACGCGAAGAAGGAGAAAGTGTCCGAATTCGTGAAATACCGGGCTTCCCAAGAAGTAGAAATATGGGGTTGTACAAAATTAATTTGACAGAAGTGGTATGTAGTACTTTGACGGAATTCCAGTCGTGTGCAACTGCATAGAGAGCTTTTACAGTAAGCGATAAATGCCGAAAATTGCCTTCTACTGTCGAAATGAGTCAGGAATGCATACAAACAGAACTTAATGTGACCTTCATTCGGCAATATTTGTATTTTGAAAGAATATTTGAACACACACACTCTCAAGGTATACCAGAGAACAAAGTCAGAGAATGTCAGTCCCAGCATGATATAAGCTGTTCAAGTTCCCAGCATATGTGCACCTTGGGGAATGATGCACCCTTTACAACGTCTATAAAACAGGTCAGCATTTGAGTGGGGACGTCAGGGAGGCCGTCTTTGAGCCCCTAATGGGCTCCATTTAGGCCTTTTACAGCCCTTCAACTGTTCATGGTGTACTCGTGTGTAAAAGAATCGTCTAAGTGGGGATTTCCCAGAATCCCTCTTACAGTGAACTAAGCCTTGAGTGAATACGACCTCACCATTTCGCACTGAAAAGGTGATATTATGATCACTAGGTCAGCCACGCCATAGTGATTGGCCATGCCTTCAATAGCTAGCGGATGAGCTCCAGTTTACACTATAATATTTGCCCACAGAAAACAGACCAACAAACTTTCCGCAAGTAGGTACTTTGGTGAAAGTAAGTGTGAGGCGAATGCCTCTCCCCCGTCAGTCATCAAATAAAATCGATTGTTCAAGTACCTACATATGTACTAACAAATTCTGAAATTGGGTAGAACTATATTGTCGCAAAAATTGTCGTAAATCTCCTTTTTATTAGTGTGAAGAATGTCTAAATATTTTTTAAAGGCCTTATGACCAGCTCAGTGCTGTTCTGCTATTATTTGCCGTCTTCTATGGTTGAACGGCATAGACAACAATTCAAGGCTACTGTAGCTTGGGATCATAATTAAGTCAGAGCATATTATAGCAGGCATGACCCTAATTATATGTAGTGTGATAAATATAGTAGGGCATGTACTGTTCTCAAATTTGGCAGATATTTAAATGTTTCAATGTTCCTATGGCTAACAATTCTTGCTTTTTCGTCCTCGTCGTGGAAAGCCGCAGATTGATAGGAGATGAGCCACCCAATAGCCTTGCAAGAGCCCTATCGACCGATGGAATACTTGACTTTTATGACTTTGAAAAAAGCAGTCACATGAGTTTTATCAAGTCATTGTAGGGTGAGTGAAACAACTTTTGCATAGGCCCGTGATTAGAACTCGTGGTGGATTCCGTAGAGTCATTTACGTCTTCTACTTTCTCCAGCAGGCTAAACTTTTCAAGAAGATAGCAGCTCTGATACAAGCATAGGATATCACTGCCGTCCATGAAATAGGTCCAGGCTGCACTCAAAAGTCCCGATATACGGAAACCTACATGAAGTGCGTTGCTCATCTTGAAGCAGGGGAAACGTGCAATTCTATCATCAAGTCAGTGAGGTCACTGCGAACGTAACGAAGCAACAGTTTGATTGAAAAATATCGAAGCTTCATTGATCAAGGTCGTTTACATGTCAGAGATTCCTATCTACTCTCCCAATCGTCGATCGACGTTGATTAGCATAAAAAATTGAAGGAACACGCAAAGGGGTAGAGAGGACATGATCGTGGGGAGCCGTGTTGGGGCCACCCGCTTTCGTGAAGAAGAACGGTGAGGAGGAGGAACCGGAGAGAGAGAGTGCAAGGATCGGTCATACTGAGGCTCATTTTCATGAAGGAAGTAGTTCGTATTCATGAGCAGTTTCCGTCGATGCCATTCTCGATTCCAAGCCTGATGCATGCCTTATGCCAAAATCTTTTTCTGCGGTTCGTTATGCACCTTTTTATGTTGAACAAATGTTGACTTTCCAGCTGTAGGAGCTCTGTATTCATCATTCAACCACTGTTGTAATGGGAAGAACGCCTAAACTCTCCGTTTCATGAATTTCGATAGCTTGTGAAATTGATAATAAAAGTATGTAGATGTGAGATACCGCTAACCCTGTATTCATGGATAAAAGTCAGCAGGGTTTTTAGTTTATAGGGAGTTTATAGAAAACGTTGGAACAACATATCCAATCGTTCGGCGGCAACAAACGATCAAAAACTCCGACAATGTGGATTCGAAGAACAAAACGATTAAGTTTAATTACTATTTAATTGCATTTCGGAATTTCAGATGGACAATAAAGGATATAAGCCAAACAACAGGCAAATAAACCAGCAGGTGACTTAGTCTATGACCAAGAACGCAACGCTACTAGACACATTAGTACATCTGGCTATTACGGCGGGATCCGAGTGTTTGGGCCCAAATGTGTCAGCGGGACCAAATTGGCTATTTGAGAGGTGGCGTAACGAATTACTCTCGAAATCAAAACCGTGAGCGAACAGCAACTGCAAACTTCTAGCGGCGGCGACTAAGGAAGGCTTGGACAATAAACGAAACTCAAAAGAGCACTAAGCATAAGATGGTTTTGCCAGGGGTCATTGAGAGAGAGCCTGCTCGCTTTAGGGATCGAAATCGGTTGGATAAGGAAGTTTTTAGAAATGGGACGAGAATGAAATGATTTTGCGGATTTCAGCAAAACAACCAATTAGACATTCCATTTATCCCACCAGAACTTATCAAAAACAAATAGCGAGCAACCCCACTCGCATACCGGACCCCAAATCCATCACTGCACAATGCTTTAGGTGGGCCTCTTTATGGGTGTGGTGCAGAAGGAACAAAATTGTCGCGTCGCGGCGAGAGGGACGCAGCAACAAGTAAGAAATTCATGAACAAAAGAACTAGCATTATAATCATGCCATAAGTAATAATCGCGTAATGACTGAGCTGTATGAAGAGCGCTAGAACTGTTATGATGAGGCAGATGGTCCGCGACAGCCGCGTGCGGCGGATCGATTACAAAAAAGCGCTTCTACTGCCCGCCTTCCCCTCTATATCAAAGAATTCATGACATTGTAAAGGCATTTCAAAGAGCATAGAACTTTGACTGAATTATCCACTTGTCAAACCTAACATTTGCCAATACGGTGAGCAAAAACTTTACTCGACTTTACTACCTATGATCAGAGGGCCCATTACAGCACCTAAAGCTTCTCGTGGTCCTTGGACTCGCTTTATAAATGAGTATAGTCTTGTCAACAAATTCCTGTCTTTGTCGGCTTCATGACAAATCGCACCTGTTTTCTTATGGGTGCATTGAAGGGCTTCTGCTGTGAATCATCTATCATCTGAATTGTGGTGGTGTAATTAGTTGAGGGCATGCATTCTGGAAGATTGAATACGTTGTCTGGATTGAGATCGGCTATTACGTAGACCTAAACATA